>CAIGRO010202317.1:0-19232 GCA_903798355.1 Fraxinus baroniana
TCAAGAATTAAAAATTAAAACGAATTAATGCCCATTTCAAAACCTTAAATCCCCAAACCAAAAATAAATTTAAAAGATAAATTTGAAAAAATAGATTATATGTTGCCCCATCCCTAAACACAAACAACAGATCAAACAGAGAGGGATTCGGGTGGGGCCTCTCACCTGTAACAGATCGATCGATAAAGTAATCGCTCGGCGTTCAATTTAGGTTCAAATTATTGTTTTAAGGAAATGGAGAATTGGATTTATTTCGGAGACAGGGATGAATCGAGAGACAGAGGAGGGGCATATACAGAGAGGAGAGAGAGGGGTATTCAAGGCTGAAAACTAAGGAAAATTGAACTGTTGTCCCTCAATCTATTACATTGATTGTGAGTTAGGCCCTGTTTGAGCCACATTATTTTTTTCATTCTCATTCTTCTACTCATTCTCAACCACACATTTTTCAATAAAATAATATTTTCCATCACATCAATAATTTTTCACAAACGATCACAAAAATATAATTGTAGGTTTTTTTTCATTCTCATTCTTCTACTCATTTTCAAACACACATTCTTCAATAAAATAATATTTTCCATCACATCAATAACTTTTCCTTCTTTTTCAACCACACATTCCTCATCACATCACTTCAAAAAAATGCATTCTCTCATTTTAATGTGTACCAAACGGGCTCTTAATCTCAAATCTTTGAAAAAGGAGAGTTTTGTTTTATTACAATTGAGTAGACTAGCTAAGCTGACTGATATTATCGAGGGTCATACCTGGAGTTGGCCTTCATCTCGTTCCCCAACGTTGTCTGACTTCATGCGAGATACGCTTGATACTTTTCGGCCGAATAGTACTAGAGAGGATTTCTTGCGATGGGTGGATGATGTACATGGAGACTTTTCTGTTCAAAGTGTTTGGGAGTCTATTCGACCTCATTGTCCTAGGGTGACTTGGTATCACATTGTATGGTTCCCTAAATGTATCCCCCGTCATGCATTTATCCTTTGGCTAGCAATTCAAGGTGGCATTTATACATAGTTAAAGCTTTTTCGCTTTGGTTTGGTACGGATTATACGTTATGTGCTGTGTGGTTGTTCGGAAGAGGATTTGGATTATCTTTTCTTTGATTGCCCATTTTCTGAGCGTGTTTGGCATGCTTCGCATATAAAATTTAACCTACCTTGGGTTCAGAGGAGTTGGTCAGATACTCTTTCTGGGATGTTGCAGTTTCGTGAAAGGTTAATGTGGTCCATTATTATTCGTTTGATGTTTGCGGCTTCGATTTATGCTATTTGACGTGAGCGTAATGCTAGGGCCCATGGTGTGACTCCTAAACATAAATCTGTTGTTATTCGAGACATTGTTTTTTCTGTTTGTACACGCGTGAATTTGTGTAAGGGCTTGGTCCCATCTAGTGAAAATAGATGGCTCAAACGCTCATGGGGTTTTTCTGCGAATATTTTCTATTGTCGTGAATAGGTTATGAGATCTAATCTATGTTACTGTTGTTGGCGCTTGGAAGACATAAATTTCTAGCCTAGTTTTCTGGGGTATCCCCCTATAATCATGTACTTTATTTTTACACTTTGGATATAATACACTTACCTTATCCAAAAAAATTGTGTTATATGTAATCAATCCCAAGCAAGGGAGTGTCAAATTTCTACTAAATCTTCACATAATTTCCTAAAGTTTTAACTTTATGAAAATAAGTTTTGCATCTCAAATTTTCAACGAGACTGTGTCAAATCTTAATTAAATCTTCAAATAGTTTTCGAATGTTCAACTTTTACGGAGGAATGTTTTGCATCTCCACTACTGATCGAGATATTATTAAGTTTTTATTTAATCGTTACATGGTTTTTGAATTTTCAACTTTACAAAGATGATTTTGCATCTCAAATCATGAGAGAGTGTTTGGTTGTTTATTAAATCGTTGCATGATTTTCAAATCTTCAACTTTCTGAAGACAAAGTTCTGCAACTCAAATTCTGAATGAGAGAGTGTCGAGTCTTTTATTAAATCATTTTAAACGCTCAACTTTATGAAGTTAAGCTCTACATCTCAACTTGGATAGTTCACGAAGTCATGAAAACATGAGAATCACGTTGACAATTTAACGAATCTTTAAAATGTTTTCATTTTTTTCGACTATAGATTGAGGTTATTTTTAGTTGAATTGTGTGTTCTTAGATTTTATCTTTTTCTCTTATGAAGTCAACATGTGCTCCTTGAGATTCCCACAATACCTCCACTAGGAAAGATAAATCATATTTAGTATTTGTTTGATAACCATTATTTGAAAACTTTTTTTTATATGTTCATTTTTAACTACACGTTCAAGCAATAAAATATTATGTATGTAAACTCAAAACTTTTTCATACTTTTTAACCATGCATTCTCCTAAAAATTACTATTCAAAACATTTTTTCGAAAAATAATGGTTGTCAAACAGGCTCAAGATCACTCCACTCATTCTCCTAAAATGGAGTGTACTTTGGGACATATGTTCCCCATTTGACCCCATTAATATTGCTCGTAAATCGATTTTTTTTCACCTACTCATTCTTATAAAAAAAAAACCATTCTGAAAATTATAATACCAAATAATGGAAGCCAACCGGGGGCATGATAGAAAGGCCAAGGGAGGACTTGTTTGGTCTAGGTGATTATTCAAGCAACTACATGGAAAAGTTGAGATCAATTTACTCCTTTTTAAAAGTTGAGGACAAATATGCGAATGAGACAATAAATTATGAATAAATAAAACAACTTTTCCAATTGAAATTGTAATATACGAGGATTATGGTTTATTTTTCACTTTGGGAAATTAGATTAATTAAGTGTTTGCTTGGGAGAAATTACAATGAAATAGAAACGGCGAGTCTCGCGAAATGTGTCAATAATAAGTTAATTAGTTGTGAATTAGTATTTGAAATAAATATTTAACTTTTCTGTAAACAAGAGTTGAAAAGTGAATGACTCGAATATTGAATGTTAGGCATAATATCATGTTACATGGAAAGATTTTAATGTGTACGTTATTGAAACTTTTCTCTCTTTTTTATATTTCTTTTTTGGCTTTGCAGCACTAGTATAAGATGATTAAAAATGGACATGGTGGCCCCTCGGGGCATAGCTCAGTGGTGCAAAGGATGTGAGTGAGATAGTCTCAGCTGAGCTGGCAGTCGCAGTGTAATGATTCGATTTCTGCCTCTAACAAGATTTAGAATTGGACTCTTTGTGGACATTAGTACAGCAGCTATTGTACTCTAACTTGCTGAGGCATATCCCGCGATTTATCTCATCGACGATACTCTAGAGGCGAGGAGGGGGTGGGGAGCCCTCAAGGTTGGGGTTCAACCTTTTAAAAATGGACATGGTAATGTATTGTGTCATTGTGGAAGAATTTCTTCTAGAAATGGAAAATGTATCATGTGATTGAAACAAAATAGTAAGTAATCACCTTTTCAAGTAAAACAAAACTTATCTCCGACCCACATTTGGAGCTTGTCTGTGCTGGATTAAAATCTAATTTTAATTTAAGTCAAAGAACAATCAATATCAACCACATCTTTCACGAGTTCCACAACTTTTCAACTACACATTTTAAAAATTTCTATCACAATCTATTAAAAATGTGATTTTAATCCACACCAAACACACTCTTAACATCGTACTTTTAAAAATTATAATTAGCTAATAATAGATTCATCAAGTTTCTTGAGAAATGGAAAAAATTTACAAAACAAGATTTTCATACAATGTGCAATAATTATTTTTTGGTATTGGAATACACTACTTGTAAACTTCTATTATAATTATATGTATAGCATATTTAATACTATATACATGGCGTGTCGTGTAAAATATTTTTCATAAAACACTTGACGAGAATGCTATTTCTCAACACTTTCAACGACGAATGGTCCCCGTCTAATTGAAGGCCGGGCAAACCTATGAGTTCAATTTTGTAAAGATTGTTCCAAAAAATTAAAGAAACAGTTATAAATATCTTCGAAAAGTTTACTAATCTCATACTTACTTTAAATTATTTATTTATTTATTAATTTTAATTATTTCATAATAAACTTGGTAACACAATGCTCTACATTTTGTAAAATAGTATTACACACATTTTACAAACCCCATTTGCAACCTTCGCCATCACCACTATCACTGATAACACAGTATTTTACTCGTAGTAGCATATTTTCACTGTCATCGCTATCATCGACACCACTGCCACCACCTGTAACATTCAATGTTACACCCCCACAATCAACCCCACAGCTTGTAACATTTATAGTAACATAATCATCATCACCACCACATGTAACAAATATTGTTACGCTAGCATTACACGCTGTCACCCCGCCACCTCCATACCATGTCACACCACCTTCGCCGCCTATTTCATCGACCAAAATCACCACCATTGTTATCGCCTATTTCCTCCTCCACCACCATTGATACCATCTCTGTCACTACATTTTCCAGATCTACATCACACCACCACTAAAAAATACTAAGGCCCTGTTTGTTCAGCATTTTTGCCCCAAAATGTAGAATTTTTTTGCCCGTTTTTTTCAACACGTGGGGCCCCTTATCACACATTCAAGTCAAAAATGACGGCTGGAAAGAGAATAAACGGTCATATTTTTTATACATTTGAGGCAATAATGCTGAACAAACAAGTGCTAAATTTCCGATCAAACTCTACAATGCCCTCCATCTCCGATTGCATTCCATCTCTGCCATCACCATTTTCATTCCCAAAAGAACCATGACCTTCAATTACAATTGTGTGCTTAATGTGAATTTGAACCAAATTAAACTATAAAATGTAGTCATGCATCCTTGAATTTGAAGTAATACTATATGATTGAACTGTTTTGATTTAAAAGGAATTAACACATTGATTATGGTTTAATAAATCCATATGAACATATATAATTGGGCAAGACAAGTCGGTGCATACATCTAAAATAATGTTATTTATGGTGAAAATTATCGATAGTCGTATATCACAAATTGCCACGTGTATGACACGTAGAATTATCATCGATAATTTTCACTATAAATAACATTATTCTTATATCTATAACCTATAACAAAGTGGCCCAAAATTGCAAAAAAGGAAAAGGTTAAAAAATTAAAAAAAATTAAATTTAAATCCAGGAAATAAGTCAATGTTGGCCTTGGACTCTGTAAAAGTACTTATCCACGGTCCACCAAAAGCGAATCTGCCAAAAAATTATCCATTTCTTTTAATTTTTAATTTCCTTCTGAAATTAAAGTTCGCAACGAAATACGATTTTTTTTGTGGGCAAATTGTGGAATTTTCCCCTTTATATACATATATTTACATGTATGTATATCCGTATTAGGGTTTGCATATGCTAGGGTTTGTGTGATTGAAGTTGTTGATTGCTTGTCGCCATGAGGAAGAAGCTCGCCACCCGCTTTCCTGCTGTAAGTCAATCTTCTCACACTCTTTTTTTTTAATATGAACATATATAATTGGGCAAGACAAGTAGGTGCATACATCTAAAATAATGTTATTTATGGTGAAAATTATCGATAATCGTATATCACAAATTGCCACGTGTATGACACGTAGAATTATCATTGACAATTTTCTCTATAAATAACATTATTCTTATATCTATAACCTATAACAAAGTGGCCCAAAATTGCAAAAAAGGAAAAGGTTAAAAAATTTAAATTTAAATCCAGGAAATAAGTCAATGTTGGCCTTGGACTCTGTAAAAGTACTTATCCACGGTCCACCAAAAGCGAATCTGCCAAAAATCTATCCATTTCTTTTAATTTTTAATTTCCTTCTGAAATTAAAGTTCGCAACGAAATACGATTTTTTTGTGGGCAAATTGTGGAATTTTCCCCTTTATATACATATATTTACATGTATGTATATTCGTATTAGGGTTTGCATATGCTAGGGTTTGTGTGATTGAAGTTGTTGATTGCTTGTCGCCATGAGGAAGAAGCTCGCCACCCGCTTTCCTGCTGTAAGTCAATCTTCTCACACTCTTTTTTTTTGTTCTTTCTATATATGTGTGTGTATATATTTGTATCGATTCACGCATATATATATGTGTGTGTATGTATTTGTATTGTGATTTTTTTTTTCTAATATTGCGTGGTGTTGTGTTTCGACCTTTTGATGTTTAATTAGAAAATAATATAACCCAAACTTTGCTAAATAATAGTCGATTTATTTTATTTTATTTTATTTTTTTGAAAAATATCACAGTAATGTGATTAAGATCTTTCTGAAACGAATTTGTCATAAAAATGCCTAAGTGGAAGATGAATTGTGTGTTGGAGTGCTTATTTTTTATTATGTGGTTGCCATTGCCTTAAAATTATGGATTTCTGAGGGCTGGCTCTGTACGTTGATGTAGTGAGATATAGGTTTCGAGATTAGTGTGTGCATTCGTGGAGTTGTCACGAGTGTTCAGATGAGTGGAGAAAATGGAAAAAGAGAATAAAGGAATCTGTAGGTGGTTAGATAGCTTAAGATTTACGATGTGGTTGACTAGCATAATAGAATGGATTATTTACGAAGTGAGAGTCTTGAAAATTCATTATCATTAACCAGTCTTCAAAATTGATAATCTGAGCCAAATGGGCCCTCGTTATGTGACACATTATGTTTCTCATGAATTATTTTGTTCTTTTATTCATTTGTTTGAATTAATCTACTCAATCATTAGCTCTGTGTTGAATTTGAAATATACTATGTTACTGTCATAAACCTTTGACATGATCTGAGAACTATGGTAAATCTGCATACAAGAATCTGAAAATGAGCGGCAATATTGTATTTCCTAAGGCTAAGGAGATTAAGCTCTTCTTCCATCTACACATGCCATTATTTTAGCTTTTGGGGTGCGAGAGTGTGTTCTCGATTATTATTTATTATAGCAATATTGTTTTTAACAAACGAGGTCTACGATCAATATTTATTATAGAATTTAACTTATAATGGGGAAAATTTTAACTCGCTGTTTTGCCATTAAAGTCTGTATTTGTTGAGAAATTTGGATATTTGATAATGCTTAGATGAATAGTCTTCTCTCGTTATCATTGCAGTCTCGAATCAAGAAGATTATGCAAACTGATGAGGATGTAGGGAAGATTGCGATGGCTGTACCGGTTTTAGTTTGTATGTCATTCCTGTGGTCCAGCTCTTGTTTCTCTCTCCCCCCCCCCCCCCCCCCNTTTTTTTTTCCGTTCAAATTGTTTATTCCATTGTTATCTTTATAGCCTTCTTTTTTATTTCTCTTGTCATGATCAATAACTTGTCCTGCTTAATGGCTTGATGCCAACCAGATCTTCCTGTGTTTATTCATATGCAGCTAAAGCTTTGGAACTATTTTTGCAAGATCTTTGTGACAGGACTTATGAGATTACCCTAAAACGGGGAGCAAAAACTGTGAATTCTTTGCATTTGTAAGTTCCTTAGAAACTTTCTGTTGTTTATTTGGTCTGAATGTTGTATTGTCTATTTATTCACACATTGACTTGTCCAAGGGCTACGCTTGTGATAATCTACTCTTCCTTCCTCTCATCCTCAGGAAGCAATGTGTACAGAGCTTTAACGTGTTTGATTTCCTGAAGGACACTGTAAGTAGGGTTCCAGATTTAGGCGGTTCAGAAGCTTCTGCTGATGATAGATCTGCTACCAAAAAAAGGTATGGAACTTTTGTATGATTCTTGTTTTATTTTTTTGGTAAAATTTTAGACTTGGAAATTAGCATCATTAAAACTTTTTTCATGCAGGAGGGTCTCAGAAGACGAAGACAACGGCACTGATGATGAGTCTAAAAGAATCCACGTGGTAAGCTAATTTCTATGACATTATATATATTTAACTACGACATCTAATAGAATATCACTTTAGCTTTTCCTTAAAAACATTTTGAAAAAACTAAGTAACTTGAGTGAAAGAAGGAACCATGAACTTGGTTTGCTTCTACCATAGTAGACACGTTTATTTCTCCTCCTATGCTAACTTTTCATCAGGTTTGCATTGAAAAGTAGAAAGAATATCCGAAGACAGTCAGTCTGTAATCACTCTGTGCATATTGTCAAGATTAACCAATAATCTTCTCTTCAAACCCGAGTTCGAACAAATGTCATCACAAACTGATATAAAATGCAATTACTATTAGAATTGTCCAGATGAGATGGTAATCTTAATGTTCTTAGAAGTAATGTGTTAAGATTTTGATAGTGTCGGCTGTTACTATTTTAAGAAAAAAGATAATAATGCATCATACTGATGTTTTTCTTTAGAAAGATATTAGGGTTGGTAATTTTTATCGAAACAGTATTCTTTATATTCTTCTCCAAAAATCCTTCATAGGATAAAGGAGGTGTAGAAAAGTTGATGTAAACTTATGATTAATGGACCTTTTCTTTGTTTGCAGCCTGAGACTGGCCACACCAGCACTGGTGGGAGAGTTAGGGGAAGAGGTAGGGGTAGGGGTAGGGGTAGGGGTAGGGGTCGGGGTAGAAGCAAAGGTAGTCAGACTCTAGAGAGAGAATCGAATACTCAGGATGAGAAATTTGAAGACGACCCAGATGTTTCTCCCCAGAATGATGAGAAGCAAAATGAAAATCTTGAAAAGCTGGACAATTTTGCAGGTCTTGCAGATTCTAGCAGTATGGGTGGGAAGAATGCAGATATATCAGCCAGAAATTTTGATCTCAATGTGGACTTAAATGAGAATGGGAATTCCACCCCAATACTGGCTGGAGGCACTTCTAACTCGAGGACAAATGCAGCTCTTGAAATGAAGCACGAAGAAATTCCTGGTTGGTCCCTCGATGATGTGGAAGGGATGACGATTGATCCTATTCAACTTGCCAATATCAATAGGAGGATAGATGAGGAAGAAGAAGATTATGATGATGAAGAATAATAGAACATGATCCTGCCATTTTGTGAAGTACTAAGCAATCCTACCTCATACTGGTCTGGGATTTAGTCTTCAAACAATTTGCTATGCATCAGATGTTTATATATGTTGTTAACTAGCTGGTAGGAGATTAGAGACAGTAGGAGACAGCAAAGTAGAACAAAATTAGTTTGGGATGAGATGCGGAGTTTCCTTGTAAGATCATTTAGGATTTTGTACTATATGATTCTGTAAGGCTAACGAAGAGCAAGACCAATAGAGACTAAAATTTTCACCTAGAATTTGGGAAAATATTGATTTTCTCTTACCATCTCCTGTCTTATCTTACTATTGTTTTCTGTTAATTCCTTGTTTTCTGCCCATGACATATGAAATTCAATCGGTTGAATTTGCAGCTGCTTCGCAATCCCCCAGTGGCTGCTTGTGGAGCTGCTTTTCCTTAACTTTTGCACTGTTTAATCTTTCGGCAACTTATTTGTTTTGGCATTCTCAAGTTGGCTAACAAAGAAACTTGGCTGGTCTGTTTGTATGTGTTATCTGGAAAGAGAGGATACCATCATCTATTACCAGCTTTCACCTTTTGTTGCAGGATCCAGGTCGTGTCCTCTTAATTTCGTATGTAGCAACATGAGCTAAACTGTACAGGAGAGACATTTGACCTCGGTTCTAGGTCATTGTGCAAGATGATAATTTCATTGAAATGGTTACAGCTGCTTGGTATTTTTCGAATTACGTTTGACTATATGTGGCTTGTGAATTAGCTTAAAATATGTTATAAATTTCCATATTCCATGAGAAAGATCGGTAGATGTTTTCTTCATTATTGGCTCATCTGAAGCTCTACTGTTGGAGACTTGGCTGTTTTGAGGTCTTGAAAGGTTATGTGAAATGGGAGTAACAAACTTTGACAACTTTTCTGCACTGAAGCTAATTAAAATAGCTATCCAAGAAACAAAATTTGCGCCATCCGAACCAAATCAAATTTCAAATGGAGGAAATACAAAATACTTAATCGATCCCAACCTCATGACTCGTAAGCATCAAATTTGAAGTATACGGGAAAAAAAAAACCTAGCAAACTTCTTATATCTTTTGAGCTAAAGACATAACAACTAGATTTTATGCGTGCTGAAGTTGACATTATTGAGAAAAATTTTACTGAGTTCAACATAAATATGCACACAATAATGGTGTTGTATAATCAAGATTCAAAATCCGGAAAAAAGACTGATAATAGTTGTTTCCAGTAATTTCGTATCTCAATGTCTCAGTTTCCATTCTTGCCAGAACAGTTGTAGAACTGTATAGTTTATTTTAACAAACCACCACTTTATTTACTGATAAACGATGCAAACTAAGCATCACCGACATGCTTAAACTCTTGTACTTCCTTGAAGTTCATCCATGGCTTCACCCACACTTTGGCTTCATATACTTTATTCTTGCCACCATCTGAAGCCTCCAGGGTTATATGGTACACTGTTCCAGCCACCACCTGCTCCTTCACATTTGCGACCTTCTTAAATTCCAAAAGGGCATTCTGAAACCATATAAACACCAGAAAAACAAAATTTAAATCAAATCAGTAACAAAAATTGAATCCAACTTTCTAAACAGTTTAAATGTGCATACTGATAAGGAGAACCTGTCGCTGAATCAGCCTGTTACAAGGGCGGATGATTTTGGGATAATAGGAATGGACAAGATTTCTGCACACGTATATTACATATAAGGAATGAAGGTCTGCTACATGATATTAATTCTTCATTTTAAGTTTTGCTTCCATCTCTGCAATGAAGGTAGTACCTTCAAGTTTACAAATTTGCAAATTTCTGTACCGTTCTTACAAAAGCCTCCCTTTCTCTAAGGTTTGGAATTATCTAATCTATACAGCTTTGCCAATCCCCCCACCTAGGCACATGTGGCATTTGAAAAAAAAAGAAATGAAAAATTGCTACAGCATATCCCACATGACACGTGGAACTATGGGATCCACACGAATGCAACGTGACAATCGTCCTTAAGGCAATAGCCAGTCGAGTGACACCTTGGCACTAACAAACCGAGACAACTCTCCTGCCCAAGGCCACCCTAGGAAGCGTGGAATCCAGGGCACAGCTTGCTATTTTGTATCCCTGATGCTCAGCATTGGAAGACAATTGCCAAACAGGCGCAGTAGCTCGCACCTGACCTAGTTATGGCACATCTCGAAGTCCAGGGATGTGATAGGCTAGGCTACCAACTCCAGGAATAGCCACTCTTCTATTACAGAAGCATGATCTCTAACATAACCTGATTACTCGTATCTATTGTAAGGTTACACTCAACACAGTCCACAGAAAAGTAGCACAAAACTTAAAATCCGACTAATTAACTTTGTAGAATTCATGTCCTTCCACAATAAACACAATGAATTAAGAATCAGAGAGCCTTTAACTACCTATTCGGGTGGCACGCTGTCAAATCTCGCATGTTCCGTTGAAGTTTTAGGTTCACGAAGATGACGTGAGGCGCCTAAAGATCTTCAACGTGAACAAAAACAATACAACAAACAGAAAATATCTGAATTGCAATTTTTCTAATTCCCATAAACTTCATCTCGTATTCTTTTTCTTTTCCTTTAGAGCCTTCACAAAATACCATTGCAGTAAAATAATTTAAATATCACAGAATAGGCTTCGAAATCACATTACTCAAAACATGATATAATATTCTTCAAACGCAGAAAAACAAATCATAATATACCCACAAAAAATAAAGTAAAAATTCTGAAATGCCAATAAAACAAAATCTTCAAATCCCTCACCGGGAATTTTTTAAAGCCAAAATAAAAAAAAAAAATGAGAGAGAGAGAGAGAGAGCGAAAGAGAAACCTGTTTTGCGTTGTGTTCATTGACGGCAAATCGGGCAAGATCATCGATCTCAAGGCTGTTCTGTGATCCTCCACTCGGACGAACGCCTCCCAGTGTTGTCATGGTATTCAGGAAAAAATTGTTTCACAGAGGAAATTTTGTGTGAGAATTGGTGAAGGCATAAGGTAGATATTTATAAAGGGGAAATTTTTACCATTGGTCCAATCTATTAAATGAGTAGAAAATAGGTTCCATCTTTTAAAAGAAGTAAGTTGGTTCTCGACATTTCATTGTAATTATATAATTAGTTTTTCAACGAACGAAATTTACCTTTCATTAAACTATCACGTGACCCTTATGCAAATGTATCTCATCTCAAAATTTTTAATACAAGTCCAAGTTGAAGGCTAGAAATTAGTTTTATAAAATTGGACTTATAAATCACATGAAAGTTGAATATATTTGATCTATCCTTCTCCCAAGAACCATAATTCTAATACTAAGCGTGAATATAACATGAGAGGAGTAGGGCACTAGGCCGGTAGATGTTACAATTTTAGACACTGTGTGTTTATTGACAAAGATCATCTGAATTTGAATAATTGGAAGAGAAGTCGAGTGTGATTAACAATTTGCTTCCCTCACATGAGAACGATAATGCTAGGTTCAATGACCAGAAGGTTATGTTCGATTCGTCACAGCATTGTGGAGTTCAAGTTCAAGTGCATTTTGAAGAAGAAAAGCTTTGCCTGATGTAGTCGTAATAGCTCACAACAAGCAATGACAACAATTGTAGAGGACTAATTTCTCCATTTGTGGAAGTACAGGATGAACATGCTACTCAAGAAGTAGATTGGGAACCAATAGAGGAACTTTCTCTTTATAGAGGATCGGACGGACGAAGGAGTCGCAAACCTGTGTCCCAATTATGGATGAAATGAATATCATCCGTTGGTTTTTGGGCTTCTCTTAATAAAGAAGAATTGATTCGGGTTTAGGCTAATGGCCCATTGTTTTTGCTTTTAAAAGGAATATTTAGGTTTGGATCCGTTTCTCATGTTCAAAGCAACTTTAACTTTAATGGCTGTGGAAAAAGATGGGCCCATTCGATTCGGTTTCACCGTAACAAAAGTTCATTTTTGAACAAGTTGCATCAAGAAATGGACGGTTAGATTTAGTTCTATATCAATAAATTTAGTCTGGCTCGATTTTCGGAGAGCGATTCTTATCATACATGCAACCAATCTAATGAACCAAACATGTCACGACAAATCGAGTTTGGTAAGCATCTTTGAGAACAAAATAGTAAAATTACAAGAATTAACACGAACAAGTTCTTAAATTTTGGAAGCATAGTATAATGATTGTTTGACAGCTTGAACGATAGAATTTGTCCTAAATCATCCAAATCCAGCTCCATCTATCATTCTACTCAGTTTAAAATTCGTCCAAATCCTCAAAATTATTAATCACTCAGCAATAATGGAAATATTATGTGATCTTTCAATACTTGGGACTCTCAGTACTTTTCCTTTGTCAGTTTCATTCTGCTTCAAAACATCATTTTTGAACTTTGCCATGGAAGCAAGTTCACGAACAGAATCAGCAATTTTCACTGTGCTGGAGACAATTTCTAGCAGTAAAGAAGAAACTGAGGCAGCAGGGATTATTTCAAGAAAATCTGTCCCCTCCCACATATCTGATTTCGGCAATAACTTCAGCTTCTTGGCTGCAGTTTTTGCATTGACAATATGAGGATCAGCAATGGATGAAGAACTCATTGTCTTCATTGATAATGCTAATTCTTTCAAAGCAATACTGGATTCTGAACTCATCTTTGTGCATGATTCTTGAATTTTGGTTCTGACTTCTGCTGGTGTCTGCAGCAATAGCACAAAATTTTCGGGTGAACTCTCTCTCCAGAGAGAGATATGTTGAGGATTGAGTCCTAATTTCTAGTCATTAGCATTATGCTAACAAAGAAAACAGGCAAAATAAACGGAGAGCGGCATCACAGATTTATAGTAGTTCACCCCATGAATAATAAGAGTACAAGGTGATCTTGCACTTCAGACACTATAAGAATATTCTAAATAAAACAACACAATATAACTATAACGATCTATCTTTGAGTAGATAGAGCGATTATTTTGTACAGAGTACTGAAAAAGATTTTAATTTGCCTTCATTTCCGAGTTAAGATAGCCATTCAAAGCATCAATGCGATAAGCACATTCTCGCACAAGTACACCAATCTTTAGGTATTGATCCCAAGGGTGCCGGTATCGGAAGCGACCATGTCTAGGCTCCCATTTTGCAAAATTCGCCTGCAGGAAAAATTACAATAAAATTGAAATAAATAAGTAACAATTCAATGTTAAAATTGAAAGTGTGTGAAGAGAAATTTTTATAACTCACCAAATATTCTTCAGTGCCTTTTGAATTAAGAACACTTTTATATTCATCAATAGATGCTTTGTCATCTGATGTTTGGAAATATTCATGTCCAAAACCTGTTCAGAAGTATTAGGTTAGGCTCAAAGGAAAGGACAAAGAAATTAAGTGCTTGTTTGGATTTCATTATAAGTTGTGATAGAAATGAGTGATCGATTAAGGGTAAAATTTTCTTCTGTATTATTTTGTACAAATGACAATATTGTCCAATATTGCGTAGTAAATAGATCCTCGTATATGTAGTGGGAAAATTACCTTCGAGGAATATCCCCAGATTTTCGATGTTGCCAGAAATGAGATTATGAAGATCTTCGCCGGCCCATACAGGGCATATGAAACTGCAAACCACCACAGCAGCCGAGCCACCAATGAGGATTGTGGACAACCTCTTATGTGCCATTTTCAAAACCTCGTCATCCCGGTAGCCAGAGACAGATATCAAACAGAATGTCAAGATAAATATGAGAAGTCCATAGTCATATCTTGCCTTCAATTTAGGATGAAATCGAATAAATGCTACTGCAGCAGCTGCACCATTAGGATTTAAAACTCAAATTAATTTTGATGATGGTCTAAAACCATAAAAACTGGATGTTTCTTACGAGGATGTTTGGTAATTGGTATGGATTAAAATCATATTTTTAGAAAGATTGTGATAGAAGTTTTTGAAATATGTGGTTGAAAAGATCTTAACCTATGAAAGATGTAGTTGATATTGATTGTTTAACTTTGACTTAGATTAAAATCAGATTTTAATCCGGCCCAAACAGATCTTATATGTGCTGGTACAACAATTTATTGACTTTTAGAATAAAAAATAAGTTAAAATATAGTTGTATCCAGTATTGCTTATCAAACATGCTTCCAGTGGATTTTTTTTTTACCTACTAAGAACACAGACGATCCAAGAAATACAGGCTCTAATTTCTCCCCAGGAAAACTTGCTAACCGATGTGCTCCAACGCCTAGTGAGCCCGCTAACAATGTTGCAATAGCTCTATTTACGCCTCGTCCAAGCGTTGCCCCTCCAAAATAATGAATTAATTCTATGAGTTTAAACTCAAAAAGAATTTCCAGGAAAGTATGTTTGGCATGTGCTTTATATTAAGTTACTTTTCTGAAAAGCAACTTATACTTGCCTTCTGAAAAAAATAAGTTTTGTATGGTGAAATAAGTAACTTAGTTAGCTTACCCACAGAGAATTCAAAGACGACAACCACAGTGATAACTGCCCACATTGCAGAACCAAAACCTTGGTACAAAGTATCAAAGTAATAGAACAGTGAAACTAAAGTTATGGCCAATCCTACTTTCAATGAGTGAATAATTCTTCTTGGATCTTCAACTCCAAGTTTCTTTCCCTCACCGGCTGCGTCAGTTATTTTCGACACAAATTTCTCCATCATGGCCTTAAACCACGCACGAGTCGAGCCTCGTGCAGTTTCTTGATCCGAAAGAAAACCAGCAATCCTAGTCTGTCAAAATTCCCTACCTCGTTGGGACAGAGAGGAAGAAGGAGAGATTGATTTTCGAATGCGGAAAAAGATTCGATGATTTTTCTATATTTATGAGTGAGATACCTTAGCTGGGAAGTGGGAACTGAGAAATTAGTTTCCTGTAAAATGATGTTACGTGGAAGTTGATGATTCATGCAGTTCATATTCATATTTTTTTATGGTGTATTCTTGAAAGTGATTGTGATACCTAATTCTTGACTTCAAAAAATACAAAAGTTAAGAAAAGAAATGTGTAGCGTGGCGTAGAGTTGTCATCTGAACTATAATATTAATGCTTTTAGCAACTCAATGATGGCACGAAATTAAGGCCATTGAGATGTACAAGTTTGAGTGGCCAAATAAATGAAAAATATAGTTTAACAAGCGACAAGCCGTAATGTGGGTCGGCGTGTCTATACAATCGAGTTTTGTCAGGTTAGATTGTAGAGATTTGTAGCCCTAACAAGAAAACTACAAAAGGTTGACTTCGAGATTAGATAATTTTAGGCGAGTTTTGCCAAAGATAACTTGTGTGTAAAATTGGGTTGTCGGAGATTGAATTTAGGGCTTTAGACATAGTAATCAACGAATTACTTCAGAAAATTGAAAATACGTCAGATTGAAAAAGTTTGATTAATCAGGGCTTTTTAATTATAGTCGACAAATGTTTACTATGGAAGATTATTCGACAATTGAGGGCATGTTTGAGTCGGATAAAAAATTGATTTTAATCTAAGTTAAAGTCAAACAATCAATATTAATCACATCTTTTCAATCACACATAACACATTTCAAAAACTTCTATCACAATCCACTAAAAATCTGATTTTAATTCACGCCAAACACCATCTGAATTTGAAATTAATGTAAGAAATTTTCCTGTTCTGTGGACCGTACACGTCTTGTGTAGCAACTTATTTCTTTAAATTCTTTAAACTCTATTTTCAACGGATTTGTTCTTGTTATTAGGAAAAGATTAGCATAATAATCATTGTTCAATTTTCAACGGTATTACATTTTTGTTTTTAAGTGCATGATGTTAGCCTAATTAGGACAGGTGGACTGGAATAGAATTTTTTACTCAATTTTAGTCAACTTAGTTGATAGGGATTGAATTAGACAAGAAAAGGACAATATAATCTTACCAACTCTCCATTGGGCTATTCGTCGAAAATGAATTCTCAACAGAGAAGTGCTGCACATACAGAAAAAAATTCCACAAAATTGTAATAGAAAACTCATACAAGGGTGAGGTCCGCACATTTTTTTCTTTTTAAATATACGGTGGGATCTACTGTTGTCTCTACTATGTAGCTTTTCTGTAGATTTTTTTTTTTGGACAAATTGAGAAGAAATATTAATTAAAATTTATGTAAAATACTTTGATTGATTCCCTTCAATGCAGTTCATATTCATATTTTTTTTATGGTGTATTCTTGAAAGTGATTGTGATACCTAATTCTTGACTTCAAAAAATACAAAAGTTAAGAAAAGAAATGTGTAGCGTGGCGTGGAGTTGTCATCTGAACTATAATATTGATGCTTTTAGCAACTCAATGATGGCACGAAATTAAGGCCATTGAGATGTACAAATGTTTATATTATTTGACAATTGAATTTGAAATTAATGTAAGAAATTTTCCTATTCTGTGGACCGTACACGTCTTGTGTAGCAATTTGTTTTAAGTGCATGATGTTAGCCTAATTAGGACAGGTGGACTGGAATAGAATTTTTTACTCAATTTTAGTCAGCTTAGTTGATAGGGATTGAATTAGACAAGAAAGAGACCATATAATCATACCAACTCTCCATTGGGGAATTCATTGAAAATGAATTCTCAATAGAGAAGTGCTGCACATACAGAAAAAAATTTCACAAAATTGTAATAGAATACTCATATAAGAGTGAGGTCCGCACATTTTTTTCTTTTTAAATACACGGTGGGATCTACTGTTGTCTCTACTATGTAGCTTTTCTGTAGATTTTTTTTTTTGGACAAATTGAGAAGAAATATTAATTAAAATTTATGTAAAATACTTTGATTGATTCCCTTCAACAACATTATTTCTTTTAATTTTTAAACATATTAAATATTAACTAATAATTGTACCGGTGTTTAACAGAAAAAAGTGTGTAGCTTATATGGTAGAGGGGTAATTTAATATGTGAAAGGTATAGGCTTCAATTCTATGCACTTTCAATTTTTTGTTTATTTCTCAATACAATAAATAATAATTAAACAATTATATATTATTAGTTTTCGTTTTCGAAATAATTTCTTTAAAAAACATATTGACTCAAATTATTACTCCATGATATATATACTTTTATTGTGAGATTTTATTAATTTTATTTTATAAAATTCAATTTTGGACAATTTAAGTACCGATCTTTATTCTTTTAAGAGTTTGAAAAATACTTTTTCTTTTGGGTTAAAAAATAGTCTAGTTCGAAAAATCATTGTTTTCAAAATTTTGCATAACTTTCGCCTAAACTTAAAACTTGTCTTTATCGTTTAATAATGCTTTACATATAAATTGTTTCGTTTAAGTTCGTAAAAAACTTGAAAACTTGATCATGTATATATGATTGACAAATGTTTTTTTTTTCCTTATCATTTTAGATTGTATTGTATTATATTTTCAAATATATATGATTTTTACATTTTATCATATTTATATATTGATTAATTTTTTTTAATATTATTTAATTAAATATTAATAAACAATCTTACTATTGCTGACTGTTCTAACTGACTTAATATCATGGATATGCCAGCGACTACAACGATGGCAGACAGAAAGGCAGGGCTAGGAGAAATACTTTTATTCCCTATTCTCTTTCATCAATTATACTTTTATTGAGCTTGTGAGATACAAAAAGTGTTTTAACTTACTACTATAATCATAAATAAGATTAATATGGAACAAAAGTCAATCTTAGCTAGTAGAACCCGTTCACCCTTAACATTTCGGGACTTAAGATTTGTGCATCAAGTGGATCGATCGCTACAAACCATGTATCCATTTCTTTACATACTTTCAAATAATTTTACTACTTTTAAGCACAGTCAAATTATTCTTGACTCCAACTATTAATCACTCAACAGTCATAGCAATATTGTGGGATCTTTCAACTCTCAATACTTTTCCTTTTGCAGTTTCTTTTTGCTTCAAAATATCATTGTTAAACTTTGCCATGGATGCAAGTTCATGAACAGAATCAGCAATCTTCACTGGGCAGAAGACCAGTTCTATCAATAAAGAAGAAACTGCAGCAGCAGGAATTTTTTCGTCTAGAAAATCAACGTCCTCCAACATGTATGTTTTAAGAAAGGATTTAAGTTTCTTGGCTGCAGTTTTTGAGTTGACAATATGAGGTTCAGCTTGGGATGAAGAACTTGTTGAACAAAAATTGAGAAAGAACGGAGAAGAAAGCGGTAAATATAGCAGCAGGAATGTTGGGAGTAAAAGAAGTCCC
>CAIGRO010202322.1:0-10776 GCA_903798355.1 Fraxinus baroniana
AAGATGTTGAGAAATGATTCATGTCAAGGATTTCTAGTTAATATCATCGGTTCCCAACATAAAGATTATAAAATTACTCTGCATAAATTATTTGTCTTGGAAAATTTTCAATGAAACTTTTGTTAGCGATTTAAATTCTTAAAATTTGGGTCGTTACATGGAGACACGGCGCATCGTGTCTCCGCGTAGTGCGTAGACTTTTTTTTGTTATCATTCTTCTAAGAATACATGCCTAAATAATAAGCAACCCTAAGAATCTTTAAAATAATTAAACTCCTTACCAAACATGTTAAAATAATGCTATGTTAAACTTACAATTAGAAGTCACTGAATTTTGAGAGTAGAAATTTAGTCGCCCCTTCAACACCCTTCTTGAAATCCGCTTACTTCTCTGCATCAAGCTTGGGTGTCAACAAGTTGATATACTTTTTGATGTATGCAACAAATTGCTTCTTGTCAAATGTGGGTTGCTCCTGTATTTAATAACCAGGTTAAAAGACACTAAATTCGGAACATAGAATTCAGTTATAATACACATTATGCATAAACTAAACCTGGAGTTTGAATGTATCAACAATATCAACGAACTTAATAGCAGTGTTATCAACACCATCATCCCCATCTGCACCTTCAGCAGAAGGGTTTGCACCAATATCTACACCAACTGCTCCCTAGACAACCCACTGTAATCCACCACAAAAATTACAATGTAAAAATCTTTCAAAGGAGACATAATAATACAATCATCCAATATTTCCTAGGATACTCCAAACAAACAAGCAATTAAAAAACAAAGCAAATTGATAAATGTTTACTAAGTCAATGAACATGACGATGAACTAAATAACTAAATCTAATCTAATGAAATAAATAAAGAAAAGACGTTTCCCTCAACTTCCCAGACAATCCCATTTTCAATTTCATTGTATGGAAATGAGATTGAGAGAAGTTCATCACCTAAAAAATTAAAAATAAGAATGTCATCGTGGTGAAAACATTAACTGGTTATGGTAATCTAGAAGGCCAATTAAACTCCCCAAAAACAACTCGCCCCGAATTGCGCAAACTGCTGACCCGGAGTGGGTATGTCATCGTCAAGTCCTTGCGCTATGGAAGAATCGGAAGATGTATCCACAAGGCAGTCAGTGGAGCTTCGAACACCAAATTTAAGCTTGTACATGCACCTCATTCTTGGAGAGGTGAATTAATGGAAGGGTTTTTGGTGGTGTAGTAATTCGGCGTATGGATGTTGAATTAATGGTGGTGGAATGATGAATGATGGGAATTGGGAAGCGGTATGGATGAAGTTAACTGCGTGTGAAAATGAAAGATGCGATGGGTGATGAGTTGCGTGAATAGAAGGAGATGCGTGAAAATTTCAGGAAAAAAAGGCATTTTCGTCGATGATGGGAAAATCGTGACACGTGGTGCCAAGTTTTTTGGCTCTTATATTTTCTGGTCAAACGAGAGTTAATTGTTTGAACATTCACTGAACTATACATAACGTCATATTTCACTCATTGTACTTTAATTTGTACTCCATTACTCATTGAACTTTGTAGACTTCCACTCCATCACTCTTCGACTAACTTTTGTTAATTAACATGGATTACGTGGATAACGAATTGCATATGTGGCAGGTTAAAATCAGTCCAACTCATAAATGAAATGCCACATAATTTTCTCCTCAGCCCAAACACGCCTTAGCTATTTCAAAGCGTGAGATTGAAACCTTATTTCAAAAGTGCGACCTCCATCCCAAGCTCTCAAATATGAAATTCTCAAACCACTGTGAACCCTAACCCTCAAATCGAAATTGATCCAAAATTGATAGACTGCATACCGTGATAGTTGAAGTCGTTGACATGGAAAGAACTCATGCAGGTAATTCCCAAAAAATTATGTTTTTTTTTTTCAGTATCACTGGGTTTTTGCTACAAGTAATTTTGTTGTTGTTGGTTTAGTTCATGTTTTTGAGCAATTTACTGAAGTGCAATCAATGTTGTTGTTCATGACTCCAATTTGTTCAATTTTTCCAGCTTCTCTGTTTATGGCTCCAATATATATGTCCCTCCCTCTGTTCTTAGTTTGGAAGTTGTTGGAATTATTTGGTGTTTATACAACTTGTTTGTATTATATAACAAATGGCTGTTTTTTTTTAATCCTATCTGTTGCAGTTTCCTCAATATATTGATCATGCAGTAGCATTCTAGTGACTGGTGTGAGATTTCTGTATCTAGATCCATGACTATGCCCTATAGATTACTATGGGTATCTTGAAAATCACTTGAATTTGAAGTTCTTTTTCCTTTTTTATTTTACCTCTGCTACCTTGCTTCCAATGTTAATATTACCCAATGCAAAAATTAATGTGCACGATTGTCTCTAGAATAATGATTGGTCTTGTTAAAGTATTAGCTAAAAGTTCCTGGCACTTCAAAGTTAATTGGTTCATGCTCTTTTAGTGCATGCCATTTCTAGAGGTTAGGCATGGATTTATCGGATCGAGTGAGGATTTTGGTCCATTGTTCTCAACATTATTATCTTCTTCCATACTATATCTCCAGCACTGATGCATTTTTATTTTTTGAAAGGTATGAAGGAATAGTTTGGGATGACATGGCTCATGGTAAAGGTGTTTATGTCACTGAGCGAGGGCTCGTCAGGTTTGTTTATGTAGTTCCTGCAATACTTCTTTGATGTGATTACAACGTCAAATGTGCAAGAACGCCTCTGCTCATGAAAACTCTTCTAACTTCATATCCAATGTTGACATATGCCTCATAAGATGTTCTTAAGAATTTGTTGTGGTTTGTTGCTATGAGGGAGAATGGCTTCAAATTAACATGGAAGGTCACAGGGTTGTTGAAGTGGAA
The DNA here is from genome assembly GCA_903798355.1 of Fraxinus baroniana. NCBI lineage: Eukaryota > Viridiplantae > Streptophyta > Magnoliopsida > Lamiales > Oleaceae > Fraxinus > Fraxinus baroniana. Next base: position 2,877 of record CAIGRO010202322.1, read on the forward strand.
ATTCCCAACGTAGAACTTGAGCCTGGTTCCAAGTCTATGGCAGCTACGGTAACTCCTTATATGATTAATATGCAGTTGGAACAGTAGGCGTTTTATAATACCATCAGATAAAATGTGTCCTAATTCCCAAGCTTGAAGCAAAGATGCAAGCTGCAGGGCAAATAATCTCAAGAGACTTTATGTTCCCTGAAGATAGAGAATGGCTAGATATGGATATCGAAGATGGTCTACATATAGCCAATGGAAATTATGAAATTCCTTTTTATGAGAAGGAAGAATGGATCAGATAGTTCGGAAATGGACATACGGAAGATTCGTGAATGTATTGAACCTATGTACTTGACAAGAAGATTTAACTTTAAATTTCACATTTATGTAATAAGAACTAGACCTCTCCTTATGAATTGTGTTTATGTGTTTTATTGATGCTAATATTTCAACATTTTGTGTATCTTGCACACTTTAATTTCACAATTTGGTTGATGTCATTTGGTTCATGATACAACAAAGTTTGTGAATGGGAAACCCGAGGAAGTTTTGATAGCAAATGGAACATGCTCCACTCAAATGGATTGTATTACACCACAAACAAGTCCCCTCGACAAAATTATTATACCATTGCACTTCATCAAACTAGCACAAAACCAATAAGAAATGATATTTGTAAGCCAACACAAATCATCACCAATTCAGAAGATTACCAGCACCATGCGTTAATACTTCAGACTAAGTTAATTCATCAAAAATCTCAGATATATTACTTGTTTTTCAACATCAAAAACAGCCTACAAAATACTATGTTATTGACATTAGTGACAGGATAATACCAGTGTCAACATCCAAAACAACCTAAAAATCACCATCTACAATACAATTTAATTTTTAGGTTGAATTCAAAACAAATTTCAGGCTAACTTAAAAAATTCACATAATGTTCAATTTTCTCATGTCCTAGCAAGCCTCCTAGAATCTGCTCTTGATCTGTAAGACTCTTAAGGCAAACATAGGTGTAAAGTCATCATCCATTTCTTGAAGTTCGTTTTGTTCAGTCACCACTAATGTCACATTTTTTTCCGAAGAGTCCAGATCAATAAAGTCTGGGTCATCCTCCGTCACTGTGAAAAAAAAAAACAGGAAATTCAGGACTGAAAAAAATTTGAAATATGAACTCTTCTGGCCACTTAACACTTCTAAACATGTAGTGAATATGAACTCATCTGGCCACTTAACCAAAATATGCTTCTAAACATGTATAAGTTTGACATGTTTTGCATTGATGAAACAATTGAAATGGGCGATCACCAGTTCGAGTCCCCTCAGGCCACTGAGGTGAGTACCCGACTGTAAAATTCAGGGCTCGTGGAATTAGTTGAGGTGCGCGCAAACTGGCTCATAACCCGCAGACTAATTGAAATGGGCAACTTTAAGGATTAATCAGAAACTTCAAGCTTTGATTATAGTTTGCTGACTCATAACCCGCAAACTAATACATATTTTGAAACGATTAAACAACCTAAAATTTTAGCATGTGCCCAGATTACCGTGAAACCTATTCTTTGAAACCCACCTCACCACAACAATACGGTGAAACCCGTTCTTTGAAACAACAAAATAGTTTGTAATTTACCTCAGTGTGCTCCCTCCATGTGTGATTCTTCATAAATTAAAGCTTCATTTCACGGTGGGGCCTTCGATTTTTTTTTTTTTTGAATTTTTGTTTGGGGCTTAGGGTTCACGGATTTGGGAGATGCAATTTGTCTGGAGAGTTTTGGTCCGTTATTGGATGTCATCCGTCTAATAAAAATCAACAATAACAACTATTTTTTCAATTTTAATTTGATTTTAATCTCTACACGCTTTTAGTTTCTCATGGCTCAAACGTGTTTGAGCTAAGGAGAAAATTATGTGGCATTTCATTTATGAGTTGGACTGATTTAACCTGCCACATCTATGTAATTCACGTTAATTAACAGAAGTTAGTTAGTCGGTAATTGATGGAGTACAACTTTACGAAGTTCGGTGAGTAATGGAGTTAAGGTTGGACATGGGTCTGTTCGGTTCGGTTAACTTTCGGGTATTTAATAAATGGAATCGTCGGGTCCAAATATAATATGGAATCGTTCGAGTTCGGTTCAGTACCATAATTAAATTTTTTAACATTTACAACAACACTACATAAATACAACTAATGATATTTTCGTTCGTAACTTTTACAAATTAATGTAGTCCAATTTAAAAACATATAAATAACAAGTGTCCAATAAGATTAATTTAATGAATACAAATATCAAAAAGTAGATATGAATATTAAAAGGGAATAGTTCAAAAGTCAGAGATTAACTAAAATTAGGTTTTAAGTTTGACTAATGCAAAAATCAAGCTTTAGTTAATTCATTAAAAATATTTATTAATTAAATATAATAAAATCACACTTATATAATTAATGGTTACATATACATAATTATATATCACATATCACATTTTAAAATTAATTGATAACATATTATTTCGAGGTCACAGATCAAAAATCTTGTACGTCTCAGATTATTTCGAGATTACAGATTTTTAAATTTGTTGGTCACAGATTATTTATGAATCACATATTATTAAATTTTTAGGTCACAGTTGAGTGATTAGTCACAGAATACCAAACATTTTGTAACAGACTACCGCCACTACCACTATGGCCACTTTCGACCATCCTCACTACGCCGCCGCCGCGTACTAACAAAGCCACCTCCACCACCTCCACCACCAATCACTTGCATATTACCTATTTTATATGTCACAAATGCCAAATATCTCCAACAGAAATGCGCCCATACCTCCACCTCCATCTCCACCTCCGCCACCACTTTCATCTCCACCTCCACCTCCACCACAACCACCTCAACTCCGCCACTGCTGAAAACCACATTAGCATGAAAACCACCCCATCCTCTTCCTCGAGATTACCGCTCTGCCTCGACCCCTCGTCGAAATTCATCGCGTAACTCAATGGATCGTATTGGTAATTAACGTGCCTGTTATTCCCACTCCGATTCCGCTTGAATCGCCGGATGAAAGTCTTCCATCTTGGACCAGCTACGAGTTCCGACCACTCGCGAATCTTTTTCAGTGTGATGACTCCACGGATCCACAAGTAGGTACTTCCAATGTCTGGCGTTCGAATTTTCCGCCACTAGGTTATTTCCCCGTCGTCTGGAGAGGAGTTGTTGAAGCTCGACAAGGAACAACAAAGCTGATTTTTTTGAAAAAGCATATCGGATTCTTCGCAGATTGTTTCTCCATGTAGATCTATATACTGATAAACAGACAGACACAGACACACATAAAAACATAAAGAGGTATCTGTATGTATGTGTATGTGTGCATTATAGAGAGATATCGAGAAGATGTTTGGGACTTTCTCTATTATCTATACTGACTGTAAATGAAACTATGAAAAAGGTGAGGCGAGGAGTTAGCTCCTTAATGGCGACGACAGCAATGAAGAGGGTAGAGAGAGACGAGAATCGAAGATGAGGAGGAATAAAAGAAAAATGATTTATGTTTTGGTTGGGATTAGGGCGGAGTTCTAGTATATTACCTAATTTTTGAATAAATAAATTTTGCAGCTGATTTTTTGTAATTTTCCGTATTAAAATATCGGTGATCCATACAAGAAAGTAGATACTAATTTTGGGCAGCTTGGGCTAACAAAAAATAAATTTAAGGATAAGGCCCAAAATGAAATGTTGGCCTAACAAAGTCAAAAAAAACTGATTTGGCTAGATTAATTTGCTAATTTGTTTAAAAAAATTAAAATAATTCAATAAAAAAAAAAAAAGTATTTAGATTCGGTTATTCGGTTCTTGGTCTAGAACCGAGAACCGATCCAAACCCATCGGTTCTCAATTCGGATACTCATTCGAGTATTTAACTTATGAAGAACCGTTCGATTCGGTCCGGTTCGATTCAGTTTGAAACTTTTGTCCAGCCCTAAATGGAGTGCAAATCAAAGTATATTGAGTAAACTGGATGTTATGCAAAATCCAGTGAGTGTTCAAACAATTAAATCAATAAATAATGATGATAATAATAATAATGTTGATAATAATAACAATGATAATAATAACAACTCGATTAAAATTATCATGCCAATTTAGTTCTAATGAAATAAATACAAGTAGCGTGGAGTTGATTTATTGAAAAAATTGATTTAAAAAAGATAATAAGGCTAAAATGTTAAAATCATTATGAAATCAGATCGAACCAATTTAAAGAAATAAATAACAAAATTCGAAGGTGAACAAACCAATTCTCAAAAGTCCCCTCTCTTCATCCCTTGTCCTTTAAGAGTCAGCGACATTTATGACAAAATGACCTTATATGTTGTTGACCTCAAAAAATGGATTCAACAGATGTCGGGCCCACTCCTGCCACGTCAAGTGTTGATACGGCACGTTTCTACCGGGATGGAAACGGCGGTTAGGTTTGAGTGAACGCGGGAGGCACTTTCCGGCAATAGACAAAAATGTTCAGACACCGGCGGTATAATTTTAATGGTAATCACGCTATCAATGATTACCTAATCGGAATGTTCGGAAATTGGTTTCCTTGTGGTGGAATGTGTGTGAGGATTGGATTAGTGGTGTATCGATTGTATTGGATTCCTCATGTGTATTTCCTTGTATTTGTATAAAACAAAAACCCTCAAACTCTCTTAACAATTGAATCTCTATCAATATTCTTGTAATTGCCCTTTCATTACAAAGATCCCAACCCCTTTTTCATTACAAGAAGAACCTATTTATACTATTTTGTTGGGCATATCCACCGTCGGATCGTCCTCCACGTGGTCGCATCCTTGCGTCCGAGGCCTCACGTCAAGGTCCATTCCAAATATTTAATGTCTTGGGCAGAGGATTTGCCGCCCTAGTAGTAGGGCGGCGTTCNACCGCCGGATCGTCCCCCACGTGGTCGCATCCTTGCGTCCGAGGCCTCACGTCACGGTCCATTCCAAATATTTAATGTCTTGGGCAGAGGATTTGCCGCCCTAGTAGTAGGGCGGCGTTCTGACATCCTTTTATTGCTTGTCTTGTTAATCGCTTATAAAAGATCCCCGAATCCAAGGGGAGCAACTTCGGACTCGACCGTCTTAGGTTCAACTTCTGTTGTATGACCCCTGAAGACGAGGGACTTCGGAATTCCTTTATCAAATCTCTGCCCAGGACTTCGGGTGCTTCGGCATCGGGTGTTCTAAGGGACTTCGGAATCTTTGCGACATCGGTTGATTTTCTGCCAACACGGCTGAATGCGTGGATTTCGCTGCTTACGTGGCGTCGTACGTGGAGCCCTTATTTTCGAGGGGGTAACATATGCGTTAATAGATTCTTACTGATACAAGATAACGGAGAAAAAAGTAGAAGAGTTACTTTACACTTATAATATCTCATTTCAAAAAGAATCAATCAAAGATCATAAAAGAGGGGATGGAAATGGAGGATTTGAGCTCCCGTGGTTGGGTTGAGATGGATGGAGAGAGTAGCTATCCAACCATTCAATCGACTAAGGTGCTTTACTTGATTGATTTTTCTACATACTCTATTGCGTCAACACTACTCTATTCAAAATCACAAAACAGAAAAATATACTTTTTCAATGTAAAATCGATGTGTGTGTGAAAAATTAAGTATAATATTATAAATTCATAAGTTGTTTCAATTCCCGACCCTCGATAGTCCAATATGTTCTTTCATCACTCATAAGATTCACACACCCCAAACTTATTAGAAGAATTAAGTATAGCATTATGAATTCATGAGTTGTTTCAATTCTCAACCCTTAATGGTCAAATATATCCTCTCATCACTCGTAAGATTCACACACCCCAAACTTATTTTTTTCATTTTTTTCCAATCTATGAACTAAAGTTAGATTTTTAGCTATCCCAGCCTCTCTAGTTTAGATAAATCTCACCAATTGCAGTTCAACAAATAACACAAAAAATCAATTTTCACAAAACAATGGAATCAAATTGATACCGTAATGCATTCCAACCACTAATGCAATTGAACGAATAAATGTCACAAGTGTCCAATGCATTTTCAATACTTCCTATCCATCAATTTATGAATACCTATATATAACTCAATTTTTTTTAAAAAAACCGAAATTACCTTGTTCGAAGGCAGTTTTCGTACTATCACAAACAACATCTGCTTTTTTGGTGGGGTTTGTTTGTGGTTCTCCTCAGACTTCATCTATCTTCTTCTTTGTAGAGTGTCTTCAATTTTTATTCCCTCTTTTGCACCCTTCACTTTTGCCATTTCACGTAGATTTCGAGTTCTTCGATTTTCACAATTTAATGGAAGAGATGACGAATGGAAGAGATGTAGAATGTAATATATAATATCGATAATATAGAGATGAGAAGTATAAAGTTAGATAAAATGGTTGGAATATGGAGCGAGTCGATTGGTGGTATCGCGGAGTCGTGGGGAGGAGTTTGATGGAGAATGAATTTGAATAATAATGGAAGTTAAGATAATGGGTAATTTAAATTACACTATTTAAAGGGAACGTGCCTTTTGTACTTCATATAATTAATATTTATTAATTATCTGTAATTAATATTTAATTATTTGATCAATACCCATAAAAAACCTTCTCACCTGAAATTTGGAATGTGAATTTGATATACTTGAAACCATGTAATTTCCATTAAAAATTGTTTATACAGTCTTTTGGGCCGGATTTTTTAGGGGCCCATTTTTTTCCACCTAAAACTTCACTACAGTTACGGTATTGAGGCAAGCTCCAGTCCAGACGGAGGAAGCTGTGCCGCAGTGGAAACTGGAAGTCGGAAGGTTCGACCGTGGGAGAGAAAACCGTGACTCAACCTCCGTCCTCCAGCAAATTACACACAAAGAGAGGAAATCGTGAGGCCTTGAGGCGTGAATTCGTGATTATTGAGTAAGTATTTACTGTATTTTGTTTACAAATTACACCCAGTAACACAGCCTCCGTCTCAGGGGCGGACCCAGTTAAGGCCCAGTGCAGGCAGATGCCTGCACTGGCTTTGGGCCGCCCCAATTTGTTTTAGCAACCCAATACAAAAAAAAAATGGGCCAATTATTTGGCCCAAATGTATGATACAAGCACTACAAATTGCAATTCATTACATTACACAATACACCGGCCCTGCATCAGGAGAGAATATGCACGCCCTTCACTCCTTAGCCCCTACATCCACGTCGTCGCCGGTAACTGCATCCACTGTCCACGCACCATCGAAGACTCGCACGTCCCCTGAATCACAAAACTAGGCCCGGCGCCCAGCAGCCGAGTCGGTAGCGGTAGGTAAGTTTTCTATAATTTCAATTCGTATTCATCTGACATCTGCTATAGTGCTATTGAATGTAGAGTGTACTCAGTGTAGAGTATATGCAATGGGTATTATTGATTTATTGTTGATGTTGGGTAACTACTAACTACCTCGCTTATTAGTTATTTATGGAGGAAAGAGGAAGTGAATAACCACTAGTGTTGATTATTGTTGCTGTTGCTGTTGAGTGGTTAGTAGTTACCGGTTTGGGAGAATCTTGAAACCAAGTGTAACTGAAGGATATACATTAAAAGAAGATGGTGATGAGCAATTTAGGTCTGTTATTGTAGAGCGTTATGTTGAAGGAGGTGGGATGGGAATGGATTGGCTAATGGGCTGATTTAAACGAACTGTTATTAAATTTAGTGGGTTTGGACTGGGTGGACTCTAAAGCTTTACATAATAAGACCCCCGGAGGAAATTTTTGAAACCAAGTATTGGAGATGACTGATGAGTGGAAGAATGATAACCTTATTGTTTATGTGGAGAAAAGTATATTCTTAAAAATTGATAATGAGGCGATTGTACAAA
>CAIGRO010202358.1:0-10171 GCA_903798355.1 Fraxinus baroniana
TGAGTGACCGTTAATGCAAGTTTCGAACTTTAGTGAGCATTTTATTATTTTGCTGTAACTTCAATGACCATTTGTGAAATTAACTCTTTTTTTTTTTTTGATAATGTCTAGATGGCTTTTTAGTTTTTTTAGACATCCTTATTTAATATGTCTTATTATTAATACATATGAATTATTCTTATTTAAATTATTATTTAATGTAGGGGTACATTAGAAAAATTATATTTTCATTTACATTATTTACACTATTTATACTTTCCTAACATGTGTGAAAATGGAAACAAGCCTATTTTTGGGGTAGAAGGAAGTATTTAAATTTGTTTTATCATTCCCTGGTGGAGTTAAAATACCAATGAAATTGTATCACTCGTGTCGTTGGTGTTACATAGCATTATCCTTCAGTATAATTACGGTGGAGGAAAATGATTGAATAGAAACTCATGAATATTTGAAAGTGAAAAAATATTTATTCATCATCTTCTAGTAATGGAGCAACTATATCAAAAAAATACAGGACACTGAGAGAAGATCATAGTTTCTAAAAATTGGCCATTAACCCGTCACTTGAGCACTGCTACAAATTATTCTTATGGTCTTCCCGTTTTCTTCTCTAACCCTCTCCTTCACCTCTCACCATAACCCATACGTACATTGAGGCCCCATTCGGTAGGAATTAAAATCCAATTAAGATTAAAAATATAACTGTTATTGGATTCCACGCGTTTAATAAAAGTCAATAATAATGACTAGTTTTTCAATTTTAATCCGATTTTAATCTCTACTGAACGGGCCTGGAATATGTAGTGGCTGAAATTTCATTTTCCGTTCCATAGATTTTCCAAGACCTGTCCCCCGGTTCTCTCTCTGCAACTCGCTGTCACTGCCGATACTAGACGTTGCAGAGGGAGGAAAATATGATGTTCTTCTATCATCCCTTTCGGCTTTTGTATGCAAATCAAGAAAACAAATAAAGGCAACATTTAAGTGAGAAACGAAAATGAAGGTGATGATCAGATCTTCTGCCGTTTTGGCGGCTGTTTTAGCTATGATAATCTCCTCCTCCACCATTGCTGGTGCAGACACGGTTGGACATCTTGCTCCGGCTCCTTCTCCCACCAGCGATGGTATGATGTTCTTTCCTATCTTCTATTTTCATGTTTTCAGGTTGCATAAAGGTCTTGAAAGTATTTGGTTCATGCATTGAACTTTCTTATTCGAGAGTATCAGAATAAGTAGAGATTTTGGTTTCAAGTCTTGTCGCGCCTCATTTATGAAATTGTGCACGAAATATGCATTTGGCTATGGACAATGTTGAAGACATTATATTGATAAATAACTTAAACTAGTTTTAAAAATGTTAAACTTTTAAATGTGGTACCCACGGCACGAGAACGATGTGATGATATTTGAATCATGCGATATGGACTCCGCCGAAAACGAAGTTATATATACTGCTTTTAATACGGGATGTGAGGCTCTGAATTTCTATTTTGTGTCACCCAAAAAAAAAAATATTAGATTGTTCAGTTATAAAATGAGCAATTTAAGATAGTACAATGATACTTATGATTGGTTCAAATATTCTTATACATTTTTTTTATTCATTGATTTATATGATTGCAGGGACAACAATAGATACAAGGGATAGCATATGCTCTAATGCTGGTAGCTCTTTTGTTGACATTCATCATTCACAAGATTTTTTTGTTCTCTTATTATTCTCAAGTTTTCATCACCCTGCAAAACAGATAATTAATAATGTTGAAGGGGATATTGATGATTTTTTATTTATTTTTTTTGGTTCCTCTCCCTCTCCAAATTTAGTGGGAGTGTTGTATCAGACTTTATGGGATTTCTAGAAATTTTATTTGGATTCTTGTTTATAGAATTTTCTATTATTACATAATAATCTCATTTTCCTGCGAGCGGTTTTGGTTTCAATAAATAAGCCTTATATATGTTGCTTAATTGTATTTATTTTTTGTAATTTAGTTCAAAAATAAAATTGATAAGAAATATTGTAGTTACAAAAAATAAAATATATCGAGATAGGTAGTATTGTATTGTTTGTATTTGGAAATGAAGTATTGGAGGTAGATCTAAGTGCAACTTAACATGGTAAATTGTTGTACGAAATTTTGTTAGTGCACGATTTTGTTGACAAGTAATAAAGTGATGAATAAGATAGCATTTCATGAAGACTATATTTAATCTAGTGTCAATTAATTTTAACTCTAATCAAATATTCAATTTTGATTATCAATTCTATGCTAATTTATCTAATTAAATTAATTATTCTAATGAGCAAAATTAATTATTCTTTCTCCTGGTTCTTTGATGTTGAATAGTGAATTTTTCTACTTGCGGTGTTGTGCACACATCTTGAACTTGATAGTAAATTATGGTTTGGATATCATTAGCCCGAGTGCCGAGAGGATTCACGATAGATTTTTATATTGGTCAGCAACACCAAAAAGAGTTGAAACATTTGAAGCAATTGCAAGCCAATGAAAATCCCTTGAGAAAAAAAGTTAGAACTGGATTGCAAGACTCGATGGAACTCCATGTATCTAATGATTATAATTTTTTACTTTACAAAGAACTTTTTACCTCATTTAAGGCAAAGAGAGCCTCAATACTACCCAATGAGAGATTGGGATTTGGCTACGGAGATTTGTGATAAATTGGAGATATTTTATGAAGCGACTGAATTATTTTCACGTTCAAAATATCCTACCACCAATATGTACTTTCCAAATATTTGTGACATAAAATTGGTAATCCGTTATTGGAGCACATCATCTTGTGATGAAGTCAAATGGATGGCATCAAGCATGAAGGAAAAGTTTGACAAATATTGGAGTGGCATGCATGGAATTCTAGCTGTTTCAACTGTATTAGATCTGAGATACAAGATGAAACTAGTTGAATACTATTTCCCTTTGATCTTTGGAGATGAAGTGTAGGTAGAGGTTGAAAAGGNATGGAATTCTAGCTATTTCAACTGTATTAGATCTGAGATACAAGATGAGACTAGTTGAATACTATTTCACTTTGATCTTTGGAGATGAAGTGTAGGTAGAGGTTGAAAAGGTTAGAACATTTTGTCATAACTTGCTCAAAGAGTACAAAAGACCACATCATTAGATAGAAAATACATCTCACTCTTCATTATCTTCGCAATCAGAGTTGTCTACTACTGTTGGAAAGCATTCTCACATGTCTGATTAGAACTTAGCTACAATGAGTCGAATTTGAGAACCTTCTATGAATGTCTGATTAGAACTTAGCTCTATTTGTTTTAGTTTATCTCCCACAATTCTTCATGGTGAATTTATCTAAGTGTTACAACACTTAGCTTAGGAAATCTTTATTTTTCTACTGAGGTTTTGCGTGATGAATTGAGCAAGTATAAACTTAGCTCAGGATAATGTCGAGAAGGCTCTGTGCATGTGAAGATTAGGCTTTTCAATCTAAGGTTGTAGACTTACAACCTTAGATTGTGTTGCTAAAGAGTTGGCTTTATATCGCTAAAAATCGAGCCTTTGTCTAAGTGTTGCAACACTTATAATCTTAGACCATAGTGTTGAAGAGCATGCTTTACGCCACCGAAGAGTGGGCTTTTGTCTATATGTTGAAGTACTTACAACCTTAGATCGTGTTACTAAAGAGCAGGCTTTGTGCCACCGAAGAGTAGACTTTTTTCTAAGTGTTGAAACACTTACAACCTTAGATCTTGCTATTGAAGATGAGGCTTTGTGCCTTTGAAGAGTTGACTTTTTTCTAAGTGCTGAAACACTTCGTGTTGTTGAAGAGTAGGCTTTGTACCTTTGAAGAGTGAACTTTTGTCTAAGTGTTGTAGCACTTACAATCTTAGATGGTGGTGTTGAAGAGCAGACTCTGTTCATGTAGATGATGATGAACAATAAGAATGGAAATCTAATGCATATGTTACGATATGTATGTATGTAGATGATATGGTATTTGTGCTTATCAATGATAATGTAGATGGTTCTGAATGTGTGCTTTAACAATACTAAAAATGATATCATGGCATGTTTAATAGTAATAATATCTTGCTATTGGGATATTCTTATACTAATAGTCTCCCATGTTGTGAGGTCTATGAAGTCACATTAATGATGTGAGGTCTTACGAGTTAAAATCGTCGAGCAAGGTCTTACGGACTCATCTCGATAAGATGAGGTTTTATGAGTTAGCCTCATTGTTAAGGTCTTACAAACTCACCTTAATAAGATTAAGTATTATAAGTTAACCTCGTCGTTGTGTGGTCTTATGGACTCGCTTCAATTATCCTTGTCGTTGCGAGGTCTTACGAAGTTGCCAAAATAAGATCAGCTCCTACGAGTTAGCCTCGTCATTGCCTTATAGACTCGCCTCAAAATTATGAGGTCTTATGAGTTAACCTCGTCATTTTGTGGTCTATAGACTCACCTCAATAAGATGAGAGAAGGTTTGCCTTGAACAATTGGAATATCGTAGTGGCTTTCGACAAAGGTCAACCCAGCTTAAGTATCTTGTTGAACACTTGGGTGAATTAATTAACCTTTCTCCAACACATAGGCATATGTCGAGGGTTCAGGTTATACTATTCTAACATCAATGTTGTTAATTTTCGAAGCTGCATTAAGCTCAAAATCAATGTTTCCATCCTTGACAACTAGTGTTGTTCCATTTTTCTTTACTTTGATTGACAATGTTTTTGTAACATCATTGTGGATCTTCCTTATTTTGTTTGTACATATGATATACATTCAAGAGGGTAAAATGATCTCAATTAATGTGACCAAATCGAGCTTTTATCTCATCTGCGGGTTTTGAGGTGGATTTATACTAAGATATTTAGTAGTACATTTCCTGTCATCTCTACTTTCACTAATAGTATTTTTGAGATATTCTACGTTCCAAAGGGTGCATGACACGTGTGCCTTGCATGTCTTCCAGCTTATAAATGCCTTTAATAGAATATTGATTATTTTCATAAGTTTCTCCCATTTAGGGCTTGTGGATTCAAGGTCGAGTTTGTTGCAGTGAGGAAGACCTTCGTTAGTACGAAGTTGCCGACCTCAAACTCTCTTTTGTGTACTTTTGGTTTTAGTACTTTGACACTTCTGTATTTGTATACTATAGTTTAGCTTGGCTTTGTTCTTTTTTGTTTGTTTAAGTGGCTTACTCCTTTACTGTTTTGGCCAAGCTACGGGGTTGATGTTGATCTTGTGACCAACGACCTTTGGATCGATTTTCTTCATGGCTTTCGTGATACCAAGTGAAGACATTTAAGTTCAAGCAGATGAATTTCGAGATGATTAGACTTTATCCAGCTCTTTCACTAGTTCAACTCATCTATTACATATTCTTACTCTGGGATCTAGTGGGCCGATGTCACAATCTACCTTGTAGACCTCGTCAGTGAATGTGGAGAAGATGGTAAAATATTCTCTTACTATTGTGGATGTGGTGTCTGCATTAAAGATGCCTGAGTCATCTCCAAGTTTAATAATAAATTGTTAGAGTTGACATGTCCGATTAGGACTTACCTGTTCTTTGAGGTCCCAAAACTTTTTTGGTATTGCGACTTGCCAACATATGGTACTGGCATTACTTACGTTGGTTAGGACCTATTAAGTTCCTTCATAAAGAAAGACATCTGCAGAATATCTCCTTATCTCCTACTCTCATAAAAACTCCTTCCAAAGGTTGTATTTACAAGATGGTACTCTTGGTATCTTTCTGGATTTAGATGAGGTCGCTAAATTCTTTCTTTCCTCCTTTTCGACATAGGTCTTTTGTCTGACCTCATTTTCTTTGGTCGAGTTGTAGTATTGAGCTGTACTTTTTCCTTTTCTTGTTTTGAGGTTGCCTCTTTTGCTATTATAAACTTCTCAGCTCGGCTTAAAGGTTTGTGGTAGGTTTTGGGTCCATCTTTATACACCAACCACCAAAATCTTGTATTGGCCCTTAGCCCGACAAGGTGGCGATGAGGATAGTATTGTATAAAATCTTTTTTGCTTCTATAATTTTCTTGTTGAACTTGTTGAGGTAACTTTTTTGTGGCTCACTTCGTCCTTATTTTATGGTCATCAGCCATTCTTTGGGCGTGGTCCTAGCCTCTGAACTAATAAATTGATCCAGGAAGGCAGTAATCAGGTCGGTCAAATCAGTGATAGTTCTCTGAACCATCTTAAGGATTTTTTTTTAAGCTAAAGGGAAAGATCTGCACATAATGGCATCGTTGGCTTCTTTCAACTCCATCCATGATGTATACTTGTAGACATAACTGATAAGATCTCATTTTTCCTCGTATTAGGTGAGCCGAGCATCTTTAGATTAATTGGAAGATGTTCATCCAATATGTACTCAATAAAGGAAAAAGGGCGGTTGGTAAAGTACTTCTCCATTACTTATTTGTGCCTAGCTTTCATGTTAGCTATTCACTTTTGTAGGGGGCTTAGTTCATGCTCATCATCCATTTCCTTAGTGAGCTTGTTTTGAACGGGCTAGGTTGTTCACTTTTTGGAGGAAGTGAACGTTGTGTATCTAGCCTATCAAAAACTTTCCTAGCTCTTCTAGAGGTTCATTTTTCTTGAGGTGGAGGACTTCTTCAAACATGAGGTTGTCTCATTTCTTCACCATACGAGAGATTCAACCTCGGTATCATGAGGTCGGTCAAGACTTCGACCAACTTGGGTGGGGATTCGTTCTGGTCGAGGTGGAGGACTCCTTCAAACATAAGGTCACCATTTCTTCTCCATACAAGGGATTTCACCTTGGTATTGGCCACTGGGATAATAATGGTCTTTTGCTTTATTCTTTGCATAGTATCCGTGATGCATTTGATAGCCTCTCTTAAGGTAGAATGTTGGGAGGGTGTTCGACTTCAGTGAAATCGTTGAAAATTTTTGGGAAAACTTGTATCATCAGGATAGATACATAAATGGCTTTTTAATGCTAGTATATGGCCCATGACATTGTTTGGATGAGCTAATTTTGATTTTTTAGGAAAATTCGAGAGATGTAGGCTACACTCACGAGGGCCCTTTCTCTATTGCCAAAAGGTTAACATAAAAAAATGACTATGTCGATTTTTATCAATTTAAGTGATAATTTGTAAGATGTATATTGCTAAAAAAAATGTGTTTGCATTGATTGAAGTAAATGAGAAATGTATACAAGAAGTATGTTTTGTTCCCCCTTGGAGAATACCATTAGTCTCTATTTATATGCTTATAATATATTAACTTAGCCACCCAACGTCACCTTAGCTACAATATCGATCTAGAAGTATGTGCCACCTTCCAAATTTAAGGATGATGATTGGTTGTTGAAGTTTGCCGAACAGGTCATCATGGTCAATGTCATGATTACCTACCACTTAGATAATCATTTCTGATTTCTAGTTAGCTGAAAATGAGGTACTGATGTCATATGTACCACTTGTTGCTTTAAGAGTGGTCATCTTTTAGGAGATATATATTCAGAATTGTAATGTGATGTTTCAAAATGATTGTGGACATGGGCGGAACTGACCTACTATACGTTGAGCGACATGTTTAGATAGAGCTCATCGAGTTGAACAACTTGTCATAGGTTTAGCTGATCTAGTGATCTTTTAGTTCCTCATCGTTTAAGTGACTATTAAATCTTTATAAGCTCTCCTTCTTAAATTAAGGTAAATCCAAGCTGATATTATGAATAAGGATACCAACAATATGTATCTTGTTGATTAATATTCCTAAGTTATTAAATAATCTCTCTCAAGTAGAGCTAAATTTATCAGCTCATGTAATCTTTCTATATCTCTGTAAAAGATGCGAACTGAAAGCATGTATTGAAACACTAGAACATCTGTTGGAATCATGCAAAGCATATATGTATATTTGTATCCTCCTTCGGATCTGACAACAATTGTTATAACCTGCTATTTATCATATCGTCTCTCTCGATAACAATACAATTCACACATCAATCCAATTAGTGATCAAGTAATCGAAAGGCACTAAATCTTATAACAACCATGTAAGAATTAACATATATTGAGTGTCAAAATATTGAAATCATATTAAACCTTAATAATAAGTATTCATCAATATCTTAGAAAATGAAAAAGCAGCCTAGCATTGCAAAATTACAAGAAATCATCATTGTTTTATGAAACATCACCGAATTTTTGATTAATGAAGAAGAAGAGAAGAAATCTTGAATCTCTTCAATTGTTTCTTGATATTTTTTAGTTGCACCTCCATTCTTTACTCAAAAACCAAGATTTGATCGTCAATTGATTGAATTGTTGTGTCTTTTCTCTTGTTTTGCCCAAAAGTGATGAATTACCCTCTTGATTGCAATTTTTTTTTATTCTATGGTATGAGAGGTGTCATAGAGATCTTAAACATCACCTAATTTTTGATTAATGAAGAAGAAGAGAAGAAATCTTAAATCTCTTCAATTGTTTCTTGATATTTTCTTGTTGCACCTCCGTTCTTTACTCAAAAACCAAGATTTGATCGTCAATTGATTGAATTGTTGTGTCTTGTCTCTTGTTTTGCCCAAAAGTGATGAATTACCCTCTTGATTGCAAATTTTTTTTTATTCTATGGTATGAGAGGTGTCATAGAGATCTTGCCCATGTTTTGTACTTATAAAGCTCGAAATTAGGTCAAGAAGCACCCAAAATTCGTTTAAAAAAAGTTAGACTACGAAATGGAAACTGCAGATTTTTGCCCGAAATTCTACCATGTGTGAGCAAGCATGGAAGAAGCGGAATGGTTTCGGGTTTTTCAAAACAAGGGGAAGCGTGGTGCGTATGCACCATAGAATCTTTTACCAGAAGTGTACTTTGGTCCATGCTTTTGTCAAATGTTTAGTTTGTGTCCTTTTTTCTTGCAATTTTCATAGTTGACTTCTAATTTCATCCATTTGATTCTGTGAAGTCTTCAATCATCGTTTCTTAGTTTGAATCAATTTTTGGATATTTGCAATTACTCCTTAAAAGTTGGAAATCTTTATTTTTTGTTGATTTTGTTTTACGATTTTACTTCCAATCATTGAGTTGTACCTAACAAACAAATTTAAGTTATATTTTATCAAAAGAAACCATAAATGTTCATATTTAATGGTCTAGACAGGTATACAAAGTACACTATCAAGTTCCCTAAACTTGGACATTTGCTTCTTCAATCAAAACTATAACTTATCCCAACAAAAAAACATGTAACCAAATTTTGGTGAGGTAATCTGCCATTTATTTCATAATTAAAATCATTGTAATAAATCATGAACAACTTCAATGTTAAAATACTAAAATCAATATCTACTTATCCGGTGTAAAACTGATATGTAATGACGAATTAAGTAAAATATCATAAATTCATAAATTGCTTCAATCGCTGACTCTCAATGGTTAAATATTTCCCTTGTTTACTCGAAAGATACACACCCCCCAAATTTGTTGTTGTAACTATTTTCTCAAGGTGCGACTTAAAGTTGAATTTTTATACTAATCTTCACCTTCTCTAATTTGGTTAGATTCCATTAATTGTGATTCAATATCTCAACAAATAAGGATTCTCCTAATTTTGATTTCTTCATTCTTTAAGACTCTACTAGGCTAATAGTTCATTCTCAAAAACTTAATTCGCTCAAATAAGTGTTTGGGTTTTAATTAATGTATGTAGTGCATATTCTTTTTCATGCATCTGCTTTTTTCAAGTTTATTGTGCATATTTTGTTTCAAGCACTAGTTTTATCCCTATTTTGAGGTTTTTTTTTTTTTTTTTTTTAAAAATTTTCAATAAGTGTCCTTACTGAGAACTTCTATAGGGTAGCTTTCATTCATGAATCATAATAGTTTTTTTTCCTTTTTTGAAGCAAATATTAGTGTAATGCCTCTTATTAAACTCTCATTTTCAAATTCAACCTCTAACTCAAGGTTCCCATCTAATTTTCATTTTATTGACCTTAGCCAATCCACACAAAAATTTACATATAGAATCCTTATTCATCTCAATATCTTCCTACAACAGTTCCGTCATCCCCAAATTATATTTAAGTGATATTTGAGTTTAGCTAGGGCCGTACCTGTGTTTCGCGGGGTCTGAGGCGAACTTCGAAATTTGGACCCCTAAGTCGTAGCAGACAATCCTCTTTTTCTTTT
>CAIGRO010202377.1:0-15603 GCA_903798355.1 Fraxinus baroniana
ATAAATATATAAATAAAAAGGAAAATTGTGAATCTATTATACTGAAATGGAGTAGGGTACGAAACAGTCAAAGGGAACGTGTGGCGATTGGGTTGGGGAAACCTGGGTAAAAAGGGGTGGGAAGTGAAACAAGGAGAAGACTAAGTGAATTAGTTTTAACATGACTATGGAACATTGAACCATTTCATCCAAGGATGAAAATGAGGTTCGAGCGGTCGTTCCATTCCCTGTTTTGTAGAAAATATTTTTTCCTTTAAATAAGTTCGGGATAGGATTGAAACATTTTGTTATCCCTATTTTCATCCCACCAAACTTCTTGAATTAAGAGAGTGAAAGTAAAAAAAAAGAAAAAAAAAATTGCTTTTTTTAAACGTTAGTGATTAACTTGCTATGCAGGTAATAATTTGGGGACTAATGCTGCAACCTTTCCACTGCAAAATTGACGTTTATAATTGGGGAAAAAGCGAATCAAAGTGGTCGAACGCAACCGCCTTCCGCCTCCGGGAATGGGTTGAGAAATTGTAGGAACCAAATACAACAATGTACCCAGCACGATTTCTGCGGCCAATTAGAGTTTCTCTTTCCGCCTCAATCGCATTTCCTCATTCGCGCCTCTCGTTCTATTCAACAGTCCCTCGTAAGTCGCTGAGTTGCACACATGTATGTATGTATATATCTACAGCTCAAACAAATATTGATAATTGATACTAATTCTGTTTCAGGTTACCGGAAATTTGAACACTTGAACACATGGATGAAATTGAAAGGCCACAGACCTCAAGCGCCTTACTACTCACACAAATCTAATTGGAATTTGTTCAGTATTCGAACATATTGTCAATGCTTTCGTAGTTTCCCAAACAAAGGTATATTCTCATAACTTTTTCAAAAAAAAAGCACATATAAAACGATTTTTAGTAGTTTTTCATTGGCAAATTTTTTGTGTTCTGCTTTATGATTGTTTAATTTCCAGAGTATTAGGTAATTTGTATTAAAACTTAGGTTACATTTTAAAAGTTCAAGAGTACTCCAAGCCCTTAATGTTGGATATTATTTTATTTATGTTTGATGTGGTCGAATACCTGTTTCATGAACTTAAAAAAAAAAGTAAAATTTTCTTTTTGATGACAATTTTTTTTTTCAAACATGTTTGGACATGTCACATTTAAAGGAAAAAGTTAATAGTAAATCAACTTATTTTCGAATTTAACCAAACAATTTTATTTCTTAGCCTATGTTTGGATCCACTCATTTCAAGGATCTACAATTACTACTCACTTATCCGCCGCACGTTTCTATTTATTTATAATTGAACCATTTATAAACACTTCACATTTTATTAAATTTTACTTCTTCACTTATAAGCAAGCGTTTTAAGCTTAGCTATATGTGCTCATAGTCGACAAGTGAAACCCTTTTGTTTTGCACTATTGCAGGATACACATATAATATAGCTAATGTGGTTGCACTATGTGCTGCATTTGGGTCAATTAGCCTTTGGCCGCATTCTGCATATTCTCTGGATGGTAAGAGGCTTGTATTTTTAGTTGTTATTTAGCCATCCAGATATTTAGAAATGATTATCATTTCTTATACGCTTTTAAAATTCATGAATTTTGTTATTGAAGCTGTAGATTTTCTTATGTTGGAGGATAATCATCAATCAGGATTGTTTGGTGGCTCCTACTCTAAAGAAAATGTTCGATCTGTCATGAATATCATACGTAAATTGCTAGTGCCTATATTCCTCTTCTTAACCGTGTGGCTGAATTGGGGTCAACCTGTTAACATTGCAATCAAAGTTATACTCATTATTCTTCGCACAAAACCTGCTCCTTCCTCGGTTCATCTCTTTGTTGAACAGGTTTTGCCCTTTCTGAATTAATTGCTTGTCTGGAGTTCTTCATTTTAGTATAGTTCACATCTAATTATTGAAAATCGAGCATCTAGCTTATACGAATTTACTTAAAAAATTTCCAGTTCAGTCGGTAGATGTGGCTGAGCTTACCCTAAAAGAATACAAAGTTTTGTATGAATGTCTAATGTTTGTGCACTTAAGTTTCATGCTATAGCTATCAGTGCCTACACAGCTTCATGAAATATCCATGTGTGCGTATTTGAGATGTATAAAATTTGTGCTTCACTGCTAGCCAATCTAGCAAAACGATAGATGGCTGATTTAGCAAGTCTGGTATCAACTGCAGGCTTCATGTAGGTGACAAATTCACATTAATCTCATGTTTGAATCCCACACGTCAAACACTTACCCAATGTTTCAGAAGAAATAATAAAAAGAAAAAGGAGAAGTACAAAAGAGAAGTTCTACTCCTACTGTGCTTATTAATTTACATTTTGCCAAAAAATTGAATGTGGAAGTGAATTTGGTTATAAGCCATTTGTATTGGTTTCAACATGTATTTGTACAAAGGAGGGTTTGCAAAGGTGTTGCTTGATTAAGCCATGAACTTCATTTGAGTCGAATCTTCAATTAATGAATCCATTGGATGAGTCTGCAGAACTACTCGGGAAGATGTCAAACAGAGATTTTTTATTTATTTTTTATTTTTTTGGCATCTGATGGCAAATGATGTTTTGCAGCACCTACTATGTGCATGATTATAGGTTAACACGTCTCTTTTACATCTTCAATATTTCAGTTGCAGCATCAACTGATGCGCCAACATCCTTTCTTGTACAGATTTAGGGTGAGCTTCTTACATATACATCTGCAGCGTCATTTTATAATATTTGGATTTATCCATTGTTCTTTTAATATAGAAAGTCTATCCAGAATAATAAACATCCTAGCTTAAGGCATAGTAATTATTTCAACATCTATTAATATCTACTCTCTTTACACATGACATAACTGCATATTTGGGATTTTAATATAGGTCATTAAGAATGTGATCTCCTATACAATTGCATTCTCTGTCAAGTATAGAATATTCTGTTTGAACAAATTAGAATTGTGGCACTTGCAGTGAACTCCATTTTTAAGACTTTTCAGAAATTTATCCCTTAATTGTCATCGTACTCCTTTGGCATGCTGATGTTCTGCACAGGTTATCTTGGTGGAGCCTTCGTATTTAAACTAGGACTGGTTGCAACAGAGACTCAAGCAAGCAGAGGATGCGATAAACAATAAAAATAAATGTTTATAGAGGCCTTATAAATTCTTCGAATGTAGTTATTTATTAAATTTCTTTGGAATATAAGAACTCTATGAAGTGTTTTATTAAACATGCTTCATAAACATTTTGTTGTGATTTGTACGCATTATTTTGCAGCCATTACACGTGAAGATGGTAGAAGTTGAAGATTACACTGCCCTCTGTGTAGCTAGAGTTGAAATTAAAGATGAGAGGTTCATACTAATTGGGGTTCTTGGTAGTTGGTGGATTATGCATTTGTCGTCTGTGAAGGAAATTTCTCTCTTCGATACTAGGTCGTGGAAGGAATTCTTTTCTGTAGTTAAGAACAGATTTAGATTAGCTGCCGATCTAAGTTGTTACTGAGACATTTTGAAATATCAACAATCTTGTCATTTCGATTCTTAAATAGTAATGTGATTTTGTTCCCAGTACCCTCCTCCTGTACGAGTAATAAATCCCTACTAGCAGTGAAGAGGGTGTGTAGTTGGCGAATATCCAAGTTTTATTGTCCTTGTCTGTCTGGAAATAAAAAATATGACAAAATTAGTTAAGCACACTATTAGTCTCTGGTGATTTTTTTGGTGTGTGATTAGAAGTTTCTCATTCTTCAGTTAATTTACAGTTTTTTATAGTAATTACAAACTTTTATCATTCATTGGGGCTTTACTAAAATTTTGGTATGGTGTTTACAGTCTGCAGATGATGTTGTGAGATAAATTTTTGTACATATAAATGTTCCAACATATTAGCCAGCTCAATTCATTTGGAAAATCTATTACACAATTATTTACATTCTACTGCCAAAATAAAAAAAAATCCAACATATTAGCCATTGTTTGGCTCTTATTTTTTAATACTCAATTTTTCTTAAGCTTATTCCATGGAATCCGTAACTTTTATCAACTTCTAAATTATATATTTTATAAATTTTTATCGAAATTTACTAAAAATTTAATTTTTATTTGATCCATAGATCTTGTTTTTCAATGGAAGTTGACAGTAAAATATCTGATCCATATATGTCGGAACTCGCAGCCTACAATAAACTAACTACAAATAAGGTGGCCGTTCCAAGGGAAAATTTAGTCGCAAAAATTATACTTATCGATGGATTCTTCGTTTCTTGTGATCAACTCTAATAAAGTAATTACCAATTAAAGTATTTCCTTTAATAATTGTATACTTGGTCTCTGTTTGTCTCACATAATTTTTTTCATTCTCATTCTTCTATTCATTTTTAACCACACATTCTTCAATAAAATAATATTTTTCATCACATCAATAACTTTTCCTTCTTGTTCAACCTCATATTCATCATCGTATCATTTCAAAAAAATGCATTCTTTATACTTTTTTTATTCTCATTCTTCTACTCATTTTTAACCACACATTCTTCAATAAAATAATATTTTCCATCACATCAATAACTTTTCCTTATTTTTCAACCACATATTTCTCATCACATCACATCAAAAAAATGCATTTTATCATTTTAATGTGCAACAAACACACTCTTGGCCAAAAAGAATAGGTATAATACTGTCGTTAAATGTTTGACTATAACTAGTGACAGAACTAACTATGAAGCTACAACTTTAAACTTGTAGAAAATAAATTAGATAATTTAAGCTTTTTTACATAAATTTAAATCCACCTTAAAAATGCTCAACTATTTCCACTAATTAAGGGATGGGCAAATACCCAAACTGTTCAGCTCCGAGTGCGGTGGAGACGGGAAACATGATCTATCTTGAATTCTTCCGACTTGATTCTAGTACTTTAAATTTATTTTATTTTTACATTTTTCAATTAAAAGCGTACTTAAAAAACAAATAATAACATTAAAAAAGTTGTTTCGTGCGGAAAGTCGGGCATTGCTAACAATTAAAAGATTTAGACGATTGTGTAAGGAATAAACATCTCGAAATAAAGTCCCAACGAAAGGTGTTTTTATTTATGAAGGTTATAGTTTACAAAAAGCGAAATGTCTCCAAGGGGCACAAGCACATAAAGCAATTGAAAGTTAACAAGAACAAATGAAACGAAACGAAATTACATATTCTCGGTTCGAGAGTGATTTGATCGGGTTGCTTTCATGTCTTCTCTTCTCTTTTATACATTCTCCAATAGTTTTCTTGGAGAACCGTTTGAAAATCGCTTGTCGCTCTATAACTACCCACTTTCTGCATAGTGGATGACTTGTTGAGAAACTATCGTCTTTAACTGCTGCCATTACTTCCATCACTTAACTACTTTCAACCAAGATTCCTAGGTTGTGGGCTGTGATAAAATCGTTCATTAACCGTTTCAATAATCGTTGCTTTGGATGATCCAGAAGACATTACACTTGTCCAACTCTTAAACGTATCGTGGGCCTAGGCAATAATGATGTTATACTCGCTCAGATCTTGGGCGACGAGTTGACTTGAGCGATGGTGGGCTTCCTTTACATGACTCTGTCTTTGGGCGTCAAGCAGGCTTTTTGATGAGCCTCTGCTACATAACTTCTTGGATTTTTACATGGTCCCATTTGTGGTTTATCCTTCGAATCTCCTAATTGGACTTTATTCTTTGGACCATTCGGTTGGGCCATACTTTCGTATGTCAACAATTACCCCTCAATATGACAAAATTAATATCGATTATTAATCTCGTGTCATATTCATTTCTTTGTAGTTTTCCACAATACGTGAAATCCAAAAAGGCGGGGAATCCCAATCATTACTTGGTTTGGCAGTGACCTTCTATATCCCAAAAAGTGCAATATCACGTTATTCTTATAACTGAGAAACACGCTACTTCATCGCGCCATTATACCTACGTTCTGCACTGCCGCGTTTCGATAAAGATCACTGTTCATCTTCTTACACCTCTATTCAAACACTTGTGCTCCAAAAACCCTCGAGAAGATTAAAATTTGTATTAGATGGCGACTTCAGACAACTCCCTTAGTTTCGAAGACTTTCAACAGCTACTCACACGACCATATGTGAATCCTGTGCTTTCGCCATCCAATCATGATCTCAACAAGTTTTTCCTGGGCCCGTCATTTAATAATACTGATTCTGTGAGGGCAAACAAAGGTGGACCAGTTGTTCCCCTACACTCAGGATCCTCCTTTTTTGAATCATTTTCCATTAAAGTCAATCCGTGAACGAGGTATTTGCACTTGACCCAAACTGACACTACTTTTCGCCTTTGGCATGCACGTATGGTAAGTCATGGCCCTACCAAGGCAAATTTTGATCGTGCTAGGATTTCGGACTTATTAGAAATTGCTCTTCGTCCCCCAATCTACGACACCGTACTTTTCCCCATTGCTTTGAGTTTTTGATCTTCGGAATACAATACATTTATTCCTACTTGGCCCAATGTCCATCACTCTAAGGGATGTTAGAGCCTTAGTCAACCTTCCCCCTCTGGACGATATCATTTCTCCATCTCTTTTGGTTACTACTGCTATCCCAAAATTTGAAAGAAAACTTACTGATTCTTATTCGGGCATGCAAGAACTCTATAACAAACTGGTGCTGAATCTACCCACGCTGAGCGTGTTGCCTTTCTTCAAGTTGGGCTTTGTAAATATATTCTTTGTGTACCCAATTTAAAACCTTACATGAGTTACTTACCCATAGCGAATGAGTTAGCGCATGGTAGATCTTTAAACCTTAGTTCATTATTCTTAGCTGTCTTTTATAGAGACATGACTTCCTTTCAATTTCAATTGAGGAATAGTAATCTCCCACTGGCAACGGGCCTCTTTGGCTTGTCCAATTGTGGTTGAGAGCATATTTCCTACAACGGTGCTCCATCGACCCCTCCTAGATCGATTAGTTGTTATGTGATATTCATCAATCAAATTGAGCCCTGTAAATATGTCTAATAGAGACGCTTCACATTTTTTTAGACCTTAAATTCAACCCCTTCCTTCTTTCCTTTTTCTTTTCATCAAGTCCCAATTTATGTGCAACCTCCTTCTACTATGAATAAACCCGTTTACCCATTTGGGATCAATATTTGGTTGGGAAGGAATTGTTTCATGACCTTTTGACTGGGACAAATGCTAAGGCGGGGTTAAGGTATATGCTCCCTAATTTGTTGCCCACCAGCTTAGTTTCGGCCAAACGTGGTTAGTTCCTCCTTGTTTTTTCAAGAATTTGACTGAACGCTTCTACACTATTAATAAAATAGAAGCACAGGCCATCGATGCTCGCAACAACCTTTTGAAAAATAGCTTCTCTTTAGCCCCCTTTAATCTTACTTTCGTTGTTCACTCCATTTTTGAACAATTCTGGCCGTTAGTGAAGCATAGGTCATTTGCAACTAATGCTGACCGCGCTTTTCACTTGTTGGAGAGGCCAGGGGCTTCTTCTGTTTCTCACATTCCTGCCATTCCTCTTGCGGCCAAGAATCATGTTTCTCCTTCAAAGTCCCATCTGGCTCGCGTTAAACACTCTGCAATGAATCTTATTCCACCTAGCTCTTCATCTGCTAAAACTGGGACAACTAAGGATGTTTTTAGTCGCAAACGGCCAGCTTCAGTTTCGCCAAGCTTGCCCGATGATGATACCCATGTTGTCATCAGGAGGAAGGTATTTGAATTTGTTTTTTTAGAGTCTGTTCATTTATGAAAAAATCCTTCATGTGTTAACGTTTTGCCTAGATTTTTCAGAAGAGCTCAACTTCTCCTTCGAAGACTCTGCCTTCATCGGTCCTTGTTCTGCCACCTTCCACTAAAGCTTCTTTATCCAAGTCATCTGGAGAAGGGACTTTACCTACAGGCCAAGAGTCTTTGATCGCATAGTCGATTGAAGAACTTCCACCTTCCCAGGGCGCTGATCCCCCATGCGTTGAACCGGAAGGTAATACAGATTTTGTAGTCTTTTCCCTTGTTTGCATTGTTGGTTTTTAACTCATTATCGCTTGATTCTTGTAGAGGTTCCCGTAAATCCGCCCGTTGTGGAAGAGCTTGTTAGTTCAAATAAAGGGAAGTCCCCATAGGTGGTTGGATCAACTAGTGATGTGCCGCAATTCTTTAAAGCCGCTGACGAGGTAGCCTCTGTTTCATCTTTCGTCTTCGCTTCATTTACTGTAACAAAAATGCTAACTGTTTTGCATTTTCTTTGCAGGACACTGACTCCGTTTCACGCTCCATTCAGGACTTGTTTACTTTTTGGGAACAAGTAAAGGCAAGCGGTACTTCTCATTCTTCTTCAGCCGTTCGTCCTTCTACTTCATCTGCTACATTCTCGGAAGAGAACTTGAACGTTCTCAAGCAATCAGTTCTTGAATATGTTTCCTTCATGCATATGAATATCAACAAGGTCAGTGCTTCCATCCAAAAGATAAATTTGAGCATTTAAGTGCAAAAATGACTCAAGCACTTGAGCTTCCTTCGCTCAAAATTTCATCTGATTTTAAGCTGACGTTGAAGATTATCCATTCAGAGATCAGTTCTTTGCTAGCTAGAAATGTCAAGTTAAAAGCCAAGAAGACTCAGTATATTCGTGCTGTAAATGAAAAAGAGTTTTTGCATTGAGATATTGAGAAGGCCAAGATCAGTCTAGACGAAATCTCCTCTGAGGTTGTTGGTGAAGACTCTTTGATGATGAGTCGGCCGTAGAGATGAAGGAACTTCAAGCAAAGATGGACCGCTGCAAGGCGAGGCTAGCTGCCAAAAAGCGTGCTGCTTCCCAAGAAGTTGAGCGAAGCAAATCTTTGGTTGAGCGTTACTCCAGATTAGAAGTTGACGAGGACTTTATGACCGAGCTATCCACTGCCTCCACTGAACGGGGCGATGAATGGGGAAAACTTAGAGAGCAGATGCGCTTTCTTTGGGGCAAACTGTAATTAATATTTTTTACTTCCATTGTAGGATGATTTCGTCTCACACTTTGTTCTTGTAATTTTATAATGGCAGTCATCGCTAGCTAAAAATTTACCGGCGGCCAATTTTATCAATGGAGTAGTCAATTTATTTATTTGTGTAATATCTTTTGCATGAATTCTTGACACAACATTATTGACGTTTTCTTTAATTGACAATACTCTCCAAAAATTTAGTTACTAACCTTGTGTCATATTCATGCACATTTCCCCTTGTGAAATCTTTACATGGAATGAAACTTTTGATGTTCCGTCTTCTCTTTAATATTTGGACCTTCAATTTCGGTTACTACGCATGTATCTGGCCATTCGTATTCCGTCCCTTCGCCTTCAACCCTCTATAAAGTTGCGTGCTTGTTATACATTTGTCGTCTTCATCCCCATTCTTCACATAACCAATCTATTTCCATAAAATGGTGTTCATATGATCGATTTCCTACATCCAACAGATTAATTATCTTCCTTTCTAACATCAACGAACCATTTAGTCTTTCTCAATTTCACCATCTGCCTTGATACTTTCTTTGGTATGAGAGATATAGAAAATATTCTCTGGTCAATGAAGGTCTTCTCAACGCTCTTTCCATTTAGATCTCCAGAGGAAGTTCTCGATGTGAAACAATTGCTTGTTGATAGTGCTTCTTTGCCCACTTGCCTATCATTGCAACGATATTTAGGAAGGCAATGGAGGCCAACCTATCCTTTTCCTGTAGTAACTGATAGAAGAACATGATAGCCTACTTCCAATTGCAGCTTATAAACCATTTGTATTTTGTATCCCTTGGAGTACTTGATAATGAAAGATTTATTTGAGCGTGCTTTGCTTTTATTTCATTTGAACGTAATTGTCCAACTCGTTTTACTTGTTTTGATGACATGGTGCGTGCTTAGCATTTTGATTTTTCTCTATATCTATTAACTTCCCCATATGGAAGGAACATTTTTTTTTAAAATATTTACCATTAATAAATCTTACATGCTTCGTGTCATCTAGATCTTCCAAATGGTACGCTCTATTGGGCAACACACTTTTCACTTTATATGGTCCCTCCCAATTGGGTGACCATTTGCCATACTTTGGATCTTTGCTATCCGAAGGGAGTATCGTTTTCCAAACTAAATCGCTCAGGCTAAAAGACTTGGCTAAAACTTTTTTATTATAGAACTTAGCCATTTTTCGTTTTTGAACCTGCAATCTATTTAGGATGTCCAATTCTAACAAATTTTGGACAAGCGATTCTACACACTCGCCGTCACTTAACTGATTTTGCAAGCCTACTCTAATTGACTGCACATTAATTTCCATAGGTAACACCGTTTCTTGTCCATAAGTAAATTGAAAATGAGTCACTTTGGTACTTGAACGTGGTGACGTCCAGTAAACCCATAAAACTTTAATTAAACATTCGTGCCAATTCTGGCATTTTCACTTATTATTTTCCTTACGATATTTTTTAGAATCTTATTAGTAGATTCTACATGTCCATTAGATTGGGGGTAATAAGATGTGGAGTTTACTAGCTTAACTCCAAACTCGCTCAAGAATTCCTTAACTTGATTCCCATTTAAAGAAGTTCTGTGATCCATCATTAAAGTTTGTGGTATCCCAATTCTATAAATAACTTGGTCACGAATAAAGTCTATAATATTCTTCTGGGAACCTCCTTTAAAGGTGTTGCCTTCACCCATTCAGTGAAGAAATCTGTTGCAACTATTATAAAAGTATGTTGCTTGGACGACATGGGATAAATCTTCCCTATCAAAATATCGCCCAACCTTTAAATGGCTAAGATTTGATAATGGGTGTCATTTCAATGGCCAAGATTTGATAATGGGTGTCATTTCTCTTGCTGACGCTTTTTGTATTGGACAATGCCTTTGGCATGCCAAACAACTATTTATATATTGAACGCATGATTCTCCCATTTGGGCCAAAAGTATTCACTCCTTACAATTAACCATCTCATTTTCTGGCCAGCCTGATGGGCTCCACATATTCCTTCATGTACTTCGACCATGATTGTTTTCACTTCCTGCAAGCTCACACATTTTAATAAAACACCATTTGAACGTTTCTTGAATAGCTCCTCATCTATTAGTAGGTAATTTAATGAGCACAACCTCATTTTCCTNAGCCTGATGGGCTCCACATATTCCTTCATGTACTTCGACCATGATTGTTTTCACTTCCTGCAAGCTCACACATTTTAATAAAACACCATTTGAACGTTTCTTGAATAGCTCCTCATCTATTAGTAGGTAATTTAATGAGCACAACCTCATTTTCCTATTACCTTCTTTGTCAGGTTCTTTCAAGCATTGTTTTATTTCTGCCATCCAATTTATTGCATCTTCATTTTGTATACAATGAACATCAATCCTTTTTTTCCTTTGTTGTACTACTAGCAATATTACTCCATATTCACAAGTGGATTCCAAATTTAGTACCTTTGATTAACCCGAAGCCATTTGAGCTGATTCGTTTGCTAAGTCATTATACATCATTTTAACGTATTGAAGCTCCACTTGATCAAGTTCTTCCAATAATTCTTGGGTAATCTCGTACTGACTTACGATAGAACCACTTTGGCATTTAAAATCACCAATCAATTGGTAAATTACTAATTTGAAATCGCCCCTAATGATAACATTATTTACTCCCAACTCTATTAAGAGTTCTAAACCTACAATCAATGCTTCGTATTCAACTTGATTATTGGTACACATTCTATCCAAAGTGAAAGCGAACTTATAATAAACCCTTAAAGGATTTATTAAAACTATTCCTACCCTTGCACCTCCAAAAGTTTTTGATCCGTCAAAGTATAGGACCTAAGGTTTTAATTCAAACGATTTATATTTCTTTAGGCACGTCAAGGCATGGATGATCAGTAAAAAAGTTAGCAAAAGCTTGATTTTTAATTGGCTTTTGGGGGTATATACTGTATTACAAACTCCGATAACGCCAAAGTCCAAAGGTCAATCCTTTGGTGTAAAATAGGGCGAGAAAATATATATTTAACCAAATTGACATTAGAAACTAAATAAACAGTTACGGCCGTAAATAAGCCCTTAGTTTTGTACATATGAAATATAAAGCAAGACATAGTTTTTTGATAACAGAATAATTACATTCACATTTTGTTAACTATCTACTCAAATAGTAAATCATTCTTTCTTCGCCAAACTAGTCTTCTTGCGCGACCATTCCGACTATCGATTCTTGTTCAGCCGATATGTATACTTTCATTGGCCGTACTTGGATAGGTGATATTAATACTGGTGGACTTGACAAATATGTTTTCAGGATATCAAAAGCCCTTTGATGTTCTTCCTTCTAGACGAACTAATTCTGATTTTTCAGCTTTAAAAGAGGCGAAAAAAATTTCGTTCTCCCTGTACAATCAGAGATAAAACGTCTCAAAAAGTTTATTTGACCTAGAAACTTTTACAATTCTTTCTCGTTACTAGGCGGTTTGGCTTCTAAAATAACCCTTGCTTTTATTCTTATCAAGTTCAATTCCACTTTTGTACACTAAAAAACCAAGGAAATTCCCCGCGTTAACACCGAATGCACATTTGAGAGGGTTCAATTTTAGTTTGTATTGCCTCATTCGCTCAAATGAGCGTTTTAACTGTTCAAAATGGCCTTCCTCCTTAACGGACTTGACCACTATATTATCCACGTATACTTCAATGAATTTGCCCATCATATCGTGAAAAATTAAGTTCATTTCCTTTTGATAATTCGCCCCTACATTTTTCAAGCCGAAAGACATAACTGCCCATTCAAAGAATCCTAAAGCCCCAAGACACCTAAATGCAGTTTTATGTACATCTTTTTCAGTTATGTAGATTTGGTTATAGCTTGAGTATCCATCCATGAAAGAATACATTACGTGTCCGACGGTTGAATTTACTAAAGAATCTACCGTAGGCATTAGATAATTAAATTTCTAAAATCTATGCACATCCTAATACTACAATTCTTTTTTAACACCGGCACAATATTAGACAACCACTCAACATATCCGGTTGTTTTGATAAATCCCGCTTTTAACAATCGTTCTAGTTCTTTCTTTATTTCAGGCAACACATTAGGGGCAAAACGCCTAGGAGGTTGTTTATGAGGCTTAACAGTTGGCTTAGTTGGTAACCTATGTTCTACCAAACTTCTATCTAAACCAGACATGTGTTCATATTCCTAAGCAAAACAATCCTTATATTACTTTAATAAAGCGATTAACTTGTTACTTACCTCCTGACTAAGCCTCTGGCTGA
Source organism: Fraxinus baroniana (assembly GCA_903798355.1). Taxonomy (NCBI): domain Eukaryota; kingdom Viridiplantae; phylum Streptophyta; class Magnoliopsida; order Lamiales; family Oleaceae; genus Fraxinus; species Fraxinus baroniana. The sequence goes on from CAIGRO010202377.1 coordinate 13,323, forward strand.
CAAATGTTGGACGATCTTTCCCTTCATCGCCAATGTCACTTTTATTAAAGGGTCCTGTGCTTGAGCATGCCCGGGCTTTGTGATCTTCATGATTTCATCGTCTATGTTCCTTGTTGGCACTTCCTCATCTAAACAATCCACCTTGTTGATTTCTCGGCTAATATCCAGCTCCAATTCGAACACTACTACCTTATTTCTCAACGTCGTAGGTGCTGCTTCTTTTTTCACCCTATCTTTACATTCCTTATTGAAAGCCATCAGTTTGGCTTTGAAGGCCTGAATATTGGCCATATTTTCTTGCCGCTAATAACTCGTTAGAGCTACTTGATTATCTTTTTGCCAATTATTGGCTCCTCAAGGGCCAATATGTTTGGCCTCATTTGACTGAACATTTCAGTAAGTGCGTTTACTGAAAATGGCTCTTCGCTCTGTGCGATAATTTAAGTTTCTTCCCCATCTTGCACGTCTATAATTCCCTTTGTACATGAACCTTTCCACTGAGTTTGTTTCTACGACAAAGGGTTTGTGGTCTGCTTACACCACCCTTGCTTTGCCTTTATCGTTCCAAAAAACTAGACATTGGTAGAGCGATGAAGGTTTGTATCGACTCCCGTGGATCCAATCTCTTCCTAGTAGCATGTTGTAACTAGTAGGACCATCTATCACAAAGAAAAATGTGGTCCTGCACCAACAAGGGTGTGTTATGTCTAGTTGCATCACCCCTTTAACTGAAGTTGCTCCTCCATTGAAACTGGTAAGAATAACTTCTGTTGTGATCATATCACTCTCCGTTTTTGCAAATTTCCTCATCATTCTGGATGAAATAGTGTTTATGACTGCTCCATTGTCGATGAGCACTTTTGAAGCAGGTATACCATTGACTAAAGCCTTCACGTACTATGGCATCAAGTGTTTGATCAATTTCACGGTTTGTCTCTTAAAGATGACCTTTTTGGATGCATCTATTTCCACTTCCTGTTTATCTTCCATCGAGTTATTTCCTTGTGACAAGTCCACGTGCAATATTTCACATTAAGCCTTTGCTTCTTGGACTTCCTGTTTACTTTCTTCCAATACTTCTTCTTCAGTTACCCAACATGTAGGGGGAGGTAATATTCTTGGAGGCAACTCATATTTCTTAGAGCGAGGCACTCTTACCTTTCTCCTAGAAATCCCAAACAATGCATAGAAGTCAAAAGTACATCCAGATGGTTCACCTAACAAATATACCTTGTAGACACCTTCCTGATACAGTTGCTTCAGTAAAGTGTTGTGAAACACTCCTCTCATCTCCTCTTCCTTTCTGCTTCTAAATCGATTTCTTCTTCAACGTTAGTCATGCCTCACTTTTTTCTTCACCATATACCTCGTGAGACGTTTGGCCTTCTTCACATTCCAGCACACAAATTTCTTCTTCATTATCCCATTTCTCCTCATCTTCATTTTCCTTACTTCTGAATTCATTGGCTAGTAAGTAATTATCAGCCATAACATGAGGTAACATACCAAATTGAATGGCGAGGGTTGGATCCTCTTCATTTTCATCTTTCTTTGCATCTCCCAAAAGAATTCTCTGGCAATTCCTCTATTGAATCACCCACACTAGCCTTTTTGTCTAGAAACTCCTGTAAAACCTTAGCCACCTTAAGCAGTTTAGGCACCTTAGGATGTGATGATCTCTGTTGTTGTCTCATCATTCGACCGTAGTTCTAATGAAAACGCCTTTGTTGGTTCTGGTCATTTTGTTAAAGGGTACAACTCTTCCTGCATTATACTAGAACGAATGCCATACATTCGGCGGCGAGTTGTGGCATGAACGTTCTTCCATTGTTTATCGGTCTGAGCTGTCTCTCAAAAGGCGATTTCCCATAGAATGGAATATTATGTCCTCCACCGAGTTGAAAACTCGGCCTACTGTTAGGACGATGGTAATATCGCCATGTTCCAGGTCTTTCATTCACTTCTCCTCTGCATCTTAGCACACAAGATGCCTTCATCGTTTCAGGATTCTTTTCCTTTGAGACGTTCAAAAATGATGAGATGTGATTCAGAATCTTCTTTTCCATCATCTACTACCAACTTGAATTTTGACAACTTATTTTTTAAACCCGATGTCACCATATTCACCCCAATTGGTTGTGGGGAAGGATTTTCATTCACTGCCATTTTTTTCTTAGCCTCAAACGTGATTCGCCCTGATTTAATAGCATCCTGTAACACATGACGAAAAACTAGACAATTATTAGTCATATGTGACATGCATTGTGTCATTTACAATATT
>CAIGRO010202415.1:0-10771 GCA_903798355.1 Fraxinus baroniana
TCGTCCCCCAATAAACGGAATCGCAATCCAAGGCTTATTGAATGAGATATTGTTAAATCAAATATTACCATAAACGGCAAAAACGCTTGATTGATTGCCTAAATGACGGAATTTGCCCAAAACTTTGACGTGCATCTGGCTAAAGGCCCTGAGTTGTGATCATCGGCCCCCTTCCAATCGAATTGGACTATCAATTCACCAAAAGAGGACAAACCCGAAGTTCCATGAAATTATTATTTTTGCCTTCATCAGTTTCCTCCTCACTTTTATTCTGCTTGCAAGCAGTAGCTATTGCATTCTAAGAGTTAGCATCCTTTGTTTCCATTCTGTCGAATACATACCGAGCTTCAACCAGTTTTCCACATTTTCCATACATATCCAAAATGGCATTAGCTACACACATGGGCGGGGTCCTGGGGGGCATGTTGTCACGAGGCTAGATTCTCACACTGGAATAACTAGACACCGTATGGCCTTAACGTAAACAATTCCCGTTCCTATGAGAAAATCGTTAAGTCAGCCTTTCAACGCCCCCAAAATAATTCAACCAAGTAGGCTAAATTACCAGAACTTTGGGTAGAGTATTTGAAATAATATAGAAGACAAGTAATCTTGGCAGAAAATCTCTCTTTGTATTAAAATAACTCAACTCCAATCTAATTAATTACAATGAGACTACATCCCTATTTATAGGCAAAATTCCATGCAAGTGCCTTGGATTTAATGGCTAAGATCAATCTCTGTCCAGTGGAATATCTCTACAATAAAATCCCATGCTAGACCTGTCTATTTCATAGTCATCAATTTAGCTTTTGCTTCTTCCCTTGGCCTTTCTCATGCAAGTGGCTTAAGTAGCCAATTTGTACAAGATATCCTAATATATCCCAACATTCAGCTCATGATACTTCTCCTAGAAAACTACCTTGGTATGCTGGGAAAATTGCCCATGTCATTCCCCATGTCAGGCAGCCTGCATTCTATGTTGCTATGCTGCCTCTATCCAGGCATGACTACAGTCTGTGTCTAGCCATGTTCTGGCTGCGTCCTGGGTGCTGCCTGGAATCTGCATGCATTGCAACTCGTGTCGTCATGCCTGGACATGAACCCTAATTTCCAGACACGACATGGACACGACCTTGACATGAACCTGCCACAATGGGCACCAGTTAACTCCCCACCAAATGAGGTGACACCGGCATCGTCATGGACTTTTAAAGCCTAACCTAATCAACCATAGGTTTACTTCATTTTCCCATTTCGGGCCATGATACTCTCGTGCCATGCTAGATCTCAAGACATCACCTTGTGATCCGTCACACTCTCCCCCACATGTTCCGCTAACGCCTTTGTAGCGGAACGTGTTTGGCACTTCTTCATGTACCTCACACTGTGCATTGTCTTCCTACGATAGTTCCCCCGGCAACTCCATGGATGTCATGTCTTTGCCATCCCTAGGGTCTTCTGCCAACCTCATCCCCGATAGGTGCTGTATTCCCGTTTCTTTGGGAATGCCTTCGACACTCATAGCATTAATCAATTGGAAAGAATTCAACTGAACTTCTTCCTCATTCTTGCTATCTATGATTTATGGTTTCCTCACTGACATGGATGCCATGATCCTCTTTTAGGACAATCTCTCATGAGATGTGGTCCTTGACACATGAAGCAACTACGAGGAGTAAAGTTACTTCCCTTCTTGTCGTCATACTCCTTTCTCCAAGAAGCTTGTTTCTTGCCACCGGACTTGTGATCACCTTTGGAATTTTGTCTCCAATCCAGCTTGTCCCATTGCATGGTCTTCTCCGAGTCTTCACCATATTCCCTAAAATTTCCTTTAACGGGATTGGACTCGGCACTTTCCTCAAACTCCGTTAAGGATTCGGCCACCGCAATGGATTAGTCTATGGTTTTGACCCTGTGATGTTGCAACTCATGTCGTACCCAAGTAGCACATCTGTCTAGGAAGTAAAATAGCATGTTATCCTCCGGCATGCTTGGGATTTGAAGCATAAGGGTCGTGAACTCTTTGACATAGTCACGAATTGTTCTCGTATATTTCAACATCCTTAAATTCTTGCGAACTTCATAGATGACATTCTCCGGGTAAAATTGCCTTTTGAGCTCCCTTTTGAACACATCCCATGTGTCAATGTTGCAAGCTCCCTATGCAATTTCACCATGTTACGATGCCACCGCAACGCCACAACATCCGAGAGGTACATTGAAGCGGTCCGCACCTTCATGGATTCTTCCATAAGATTAATGCCTTCAAAGTAAACCTCCATTTGACATAGAAAGTTTTCTACCTCCTTGGCATCCCGTTGCCCACCATAATTCTTAGGGTTTGGTTACTCGATCCTTGGAGCAACCATACGAGTAGTGGCACCTCCACTTGTACTAACGGTATCCTTGTTCATTCTTTTCATCATCTCGACCAATTGATTTACTTAGCTTTGGATAGTGAAAATGGAACCCAAGACTTTGGCTTCGAGTCTACCAAAACATTCTGTCATCACGGCTTGTCTAGTCACCACAGCTTGGACATCACCTTTCATTATTTGGACATCATTCTCCAACAACGCTTGTGCATCCATCACCTCTTGGGCATTGGATTGGAGAGTTTCTAGCCTTCCAATGGAGTGTTCCTCCAACACCACCATGGAGCTTTCAAGAGATTCGACCCTATGACCTATATTTGCGATGATTTGTTCAACTTTGCCACCCATGGAAATTATTTCCCGAGACCTACTTTGGCTTTGTGTCTTCCTTGCTTCAATTGGGACAACACCACATCCCATTTCCTCAATCTCAAAGGTTTGTTGAGAATCTGTCATTATTACAACCTACAACGAGGCTCTGATACCACTTGTCATGGGGCTAGATTCTCATACTGGAATAACTAGACACCGTGCGGTCGTAACGCAAACAATTTCCGTTCCTACAAGAAAATCGTTAAGTCAGCCTTTCAACGCCTACAAAATAGTTCAACCAAGTAGGCTAAATTACTAGAACTTTGAGTAGAGTATTTGAAGTAATATAGAAGACAAGTAATCTTAGGAGAAAATCTCTCTTTGTAATAAAATAACTCAACTCCAATCTAATTAATTACAATGAGACTACATCCCTATTTATAGGCAAAATCCTATGCAAGTGCCTTAGATTTAATGGCTAGGATCAATCTTCATCCAAGGGTCCACAATGCTTGCAAGTTGCCTCTAAACCTTCTAAGACCAAAGAAAGCAAAGTTGGAAATGACTTCATGCAAGTGGAATGTCTCTACAAAAAAAATTCCATGCTAAACATGTCACTTTCATAGTCATCAATTTGGCTTTTACTTCTTCCCTTGGCCTTTCTCTTGCAAGTGGCTTAAGTAGCCCATTTGTACAAGATATCCTAAAATATCCCAGCATTCAGCCCATTGTATTTCTCCTAGAAAACCGCCTTGGTATGCTGGGAAAACTGCCCATGTCACTCCTCATGTTAGGTAGCCTGCATTCTGTATTGCTGTGATGCCCGTGTTTAGGCATGACTGCAGTATGTGTCTGGCCATGTCCTGAGTACTACCTGCAATCTGCATGCATTGCAACCTGTGTCGCCATGCCTAGACATGAACCCAAATTTCTAGACACAACCTGAACACAACCTTGACATGGATCTACTACCATGGGTACCAGTCATCTCCCTACCAAATTAGGTGACACCGTCATCACCATAACACCCCCGTCCCATGCTAGATCTCAAGACATCACCTTGTGATCTGCCACAACGTGCCTTCCCAACTTTTGAGAATTTTTTTCTTTTTTTATAAAATCATATTTGGTATCGATTGAAATCTAAATTTTAATCTAAATCTAAATTAACAATTAATTTTAATAACTTATTTGTGGAATACATAAATGCTTAATTTTTATCAAAATTTACTAAAAATTTGATTTTAATCTTCACCAAACAGGGGCAAAATGAAAATAAATTTAACTTTCGATAATATACTAATTTTAAAAATTTTCTAACAATCGTACGCTAATCGAATCTACAAATTGTTTATGTAATTTCGAAAATTATTTCAAGAAGTATATTATGGGTATATCGAATAGTCCAAACAGATATCGAAAGTAGTTAAAAATACGTTAAACGTGAGTCTTAAAAAAGACGTCTAACTCACATTTTTTTTAAAATCTAATTATTTCATTAACATTTATTATTTTTGCGATACAAATTTCTCAATGTAATTTTCATCATTTCATTAGGAAATTTTCAAAAAATTTCTAAATTTTATATCCGAAAAAGTCATATCCCATGTAAATTTTCAAATGCAAAATTACTTGGGGTATGATTTTTTTGGACGTAAATTTTCAATTTTAAAATTTCTCGCAACTTCTTTGTAAGTTCGATTATGCCCTCCAACTTTAAAGTTCTGCATCCGTCCCTGGCTACACAAATGTTAGACTTGGAAAGGTGGCTTTGTTGCCAATCTGTGTACTTGAATTCCCTCAAGACATCCATTAATCATTTCACATGCACTAAATACACTTGATAGGCTTATTTCATCAAAACCAAGACCAACCTTCAACAAGTGCAGAAATAATTGAAAAGCTTCAAATCCATGATTACATCTAGCATATAGAGTAATTAATGTATTATAAGATAGCAAGTTATGGTTTGGCAACAAATTGAACACCTTCCTCGCATCATCTAAATTGTTAAATTTTGAAAAGAAAATAGTTTTTTTTCTTTGCGCCTAGATTTCATCAAAGCTCCAATCCCGAGTTTTTCGTGATCCGATCAAGTTGAAATTTAGAGGAAAGGTTCACAAGACACTAAACTAATTGGAACGGTGGAGATCAGATTTTGATTTCGGGAACATTGGTTAATGTGCGTGAATAGTAACTTAATTTGTTGGTATGTTTTTCCTATTTCATATTGTTTTGCCAAGATCTTTTTTATCTTGAAAAAATATATATTGTAGTATCTAGTCATAATTAGAGAAAAATTTGTGTACCCATTATTTGATTGATAGTAGAGGTTTTGACTTGACTGGATCCCTGTGATTTTTATTTCACATCGGGGAGGTTTTTCCACGTAAAATAATTGCTTGTGTCCTTGTGGTTTGTTATGATTGTTTTTCTAGAATATTTTCAACATATAGAATTATCAGGAAATGCATTTTACTTATTTGCTTTTGGAAGAAGAATTATTTCACTATTTGTTTATTTGTTTGCATCTCTCTTGCCAAGTGGTACCAGAGCCAGATTCTAAGATTTGAGCTCCACTTGATAATGTTTTGAGCCATATTAGTGAGGAGACACATGCTCGTACTCTATGGAGCAAGTTTGAATAGTTATATATTAGAAAGATTGGAAATAATACGATGTTTCTAATTAAGTAGATGATGGCGTTAAGATACCAGGATGGAACTCCTTTAACTGATTATCTGAATACATTCCAATGAATTGTTAATCAGTTGGCTGGAATGGGTATTAAGTTTGAGGATGAGATTCAGTGGTTATGGTTGCTTGGTACATTATCGAACTTATGTGAGATACTCAGAACTTCATTATCTAAATCTGCTTCAGATGGTGTCATCATAATGGATCTAGCCAAGAGTAGTTTGTTAAATGAAGAGATGAGTCATAATCAAAGGTCTTGGATACAAAAAAGAGGGAGAAAAGTAAAAGCAAAGGTCCGAAGAATAGAGACAGAAGCAGAGGCAAGATGGACAAGTTTGTGAATGCCGAGAGTTATCATTGCGAAAAAAAGGACACATTAAGAAACATTGCAGGCAATGGAATAAAGAAATTAAGAATGAGAAAGGGAATGATGCAAAGAACGAGGATGACAAAGATGGTGAAGATAGAGTTGCTACCACCACTCTTGCAGACTTTCTCATTATTTACGATGATGAGATGATCAATTTTGCAAGTCATGAGATTAGTTGGGTGATTGACAACGGTGCCTCCATTCATGCTACATCACAAAAGGATTTCTTTATATCTTATAAATTGGTGATTTCAAAACTGTAAAGATGGGTAATGATTGCTTGGTTAAACTCACTAGTATTGGAGATGTGTATTTGGAGATGAGTAATGGTTTGAGGTTGGTTCTTAAAGATGTAAAGCATATTCCAGAGATCCATTTAAACTTGATTTTTATAGGAAAACTTGATGATGATGGGTATGGCAGTATATTTAGTAATGGCCAGTGGAAGCTCACTCGGGGCACTATTGTTGTGGCTCGAGGCAAAAAGGTCTCTAAGTTGTATGTTTTGCAGGCAAAGCTCTCAGTTACATATTAATGCAATGGAAGATGATGGTAAAGTAGAGTTGTGGTATAAGAGACTTGCTCCCATGAGTGAGAAATAAATAGCAATATTGGGACAAAAAAATGTACTAAGTGGATTGAAAAATACACATCTAAAAAGGTGAATTTACTGTTTGTCTAGGAAGCAGAACAAAGTCTTTCAAGAATTTCCCTCCTTCAAGAAAGTTAGAAATATTGAATTTGGTACATTCAGATTTATGTGGTCCTATGAAGATGATAACACTTAGAGGCTCCATTACTCTATAACCTTCATACATGATCATTCAAGAAAATTATGGGTTTATACCTTGAAGATGAAAGACCAAGTGTTGATTGTGTTTAAGTAATTCGAGGCCATGTTTGAGAGACAAACTAGGAAGAAGCTCAGGTGCATCCGAACAGATAATGGTAGAGAGTATTCTAGTACTTTTGATGATTATTGTAGACAACAGGGAATTCGATATCAAAACGCAACTCCAAAAACTCTTCAGTGGAATGGTATAGCTGAAAGGATGAACAGAACACTAGTTGAGAGAGTGAGATTTATTTTCTTAAGCTCAATTGTCAAGATTCTTTGGGGGTAAGGTATTGAGCACTGTCGTACATGTGTTGAATGTTACACTTTGTGTTCCTTTATAGTATGATGTACCAAATAGAGTTTGGAATGGTAAGGATGTTTCTTATGATCACTTGCGTGTGTTTGGATATAAAACATTTGTGCATGTTCCTAAAGATGAGAGGCCCAAGTTTGATATGAAAACATGACAATGTGAATTTCTTGGTTTTGGTCAAGATGAGTTTGGATACATGCTTTATGATCCAATTTTGAAGAAAATAGCGAGAAGCAGAGATGTTCGGTTTGTTGAATATCAAACGATTTAGGATATTGAGAAAGCAAAAAAATATATACCTCAAAATGGTTACAGTTTAATTGATTTGGATCTGGTTCCTATGAAGAATTTGCCAACTCAGGTTGAAGATGATGTTCATAATGGCCACCAGGATATAAGTGGTGTTGATGCTCCTTGTAGGTTCAGGCATATGATGAGACTGATGAGTAGTTAATAGTGTCGATATTATACCAAAAGCTCCACTAGAATTTCTACTCAGGAGGTCTACTAGAGAACGACATCATTCTACACGGTATTCAACATAGTAGTATGTGCTATTGACTAACGGGGAAGAGCCCAAGAGTTATGCAGAAGTCATGGAAGATGAACATAAGAATGAGTGGGTTGAGACAATGCAAGATAAAATGCAATCATTGCCTGATAATTACACATTCGAGTTAGTGAAGTTACCTAAGGGTAAAAGAGTTTTGAAGAACATGTAGATCTACAGGGTAAAGCAAAATGAGTTCACTTCACAACCACATAATAAAGCTAGATTGATTGTAAAAAGGTTTGGTCAAAGAAAATGTGTTGATTTTGACAAGATCATCTCTCCAGTTATTAAGATGTCATCTATTCTTATTGTTCTAGGCCTAGCAGCTAATATTGACTTAGAAGTTGAACAAATGAATGTGAAAACTACCTTTCTTCATTGTGATTTGGAAGAGGAGATTTATAGGTTTCAAAGTGAAAGGGAAAGAGAATTATGTATGTAAGATGAAGAAAATTCTTTATGGTCTGAAGCAAGCCTCGAGACAGTGGTACAAGAAGTTTGAGTCTGTTATGGGGGAGCCAGGCTATAAGAAAACACCTTCTGATCACTGTGTATTTGTTCAGAAACTCTCTTATGATGATTTATCATTTTATTACTCTATGTTGACGATATTTTGATTGTTGGTAAGAATGCTACAAGAATTGAGAGGTAGAAGAAACATTTGAGTGAGTATTTGCTATGAAAGACTTAGGACAAACAAAAAAGATCATTGGCATAAGAATCAGTCATGATAGGAGTGCCAAAAGTTATATTTGGCACATGAGTACATTAAGAAAGTGCTTAAGAGGTTTAGTATGGAGAATGCTAAAGTGGTTAGCCCTTCTCTTGATACCCACTTCAAATTGAGCATTGAGCAATGTCCTTCTACAGATAAGGAAAAAGGAAGACATGGAAAGAGTTCCTTACACTTCAGTAATAGGAAGTTTTATACGATAGTCTGCACAAAACCAGAAATAGCCTATACAGTTGGTGTAGTTAGGCGTTTCCTATCAAATTCAGGAAAAGAAGAATGCAGTTAAGTGGATCATAAGATATCTTTGAGGCACTTCCAGTTTGAGACTTGGTTTTGAAAATCGAACAACTGTTGTTAGTCGGCTACACAGATACAGATATGGTAGGAGATGTGGATAATTGTAAGTTTACATCGGGTTATTTGATTACTTAATGTAGGTAGGGTTGTAGCTTGGCAATCAAAACTTCAAAAGTGTAATGCCCTTTCTATGACACATGCAGAATTCATTGCAACAATAGAGATAACTAAAGAGTTGATATGGGAAAAGAAATTCACGAGAGAACTTGGTTTCAAGCAGCAGAGGTATGTGATATTTTGTGATAGCCAGAGTGCTATTCATCTTGCTAGAAATTTCAGTTTCCATGTAAGATCGAAGCACGTTGATATACGATACCATTGGATCATAGATGCGTTGAATGAGAAGTTGGTGGAATTTGAGAATTTTCATACCAATCATAATGGTTCTAATATTTGACGAAGACACTACCATAGAAAAAACTTGAAGTTTGTTGTTCAGTTGTTGGAAAGTCGAATTCCTTGCCATTGTCAAAAGGGGGAGATTTGTTGGGTTATTTTTCTCTTATGAGGAGGAAATCCCATATTTGGAGTTTTATATTATAGGCCAAAGTTCATTAGGTTGTTAACTCTAATGATGGATATAAATAAAAGAAGATTGGAGAAAATAAGAGTTCAACCCGTTTTTGAAAAGAAAGGAAAACAATTTTTTTTTCTACACCTAGATTTTATCAAAGCTTTGATCTCGAGTCATCTGTGGTTCTATCCTGTTGTAATTTGGAGGAGAGGTTCACAAGACACAAAACTACAATCTGATCGGATTTGGAGTTCGGGAACATTTGTTAATGTGTGTTAACAGTAACCGAATTTGTTGGTATATTTTTCCTATTTCATATTATTTTGCCAAGATCTTTGTTATTTTGAAGAAATATATGTTGCAACCTCTAGTTGTGATTAGAGAAGACTTTGTGTACCCATTATTTGATTTATAGTGGAGGTTTTCACTAGATTGGGTCAAGTGTGTTTTATTCTCGCATCAGAGAAGTTTTTCCACATAAAATAATTGCATGTATTCTTGTGGTTTGGTGTGATTTTATTTTTTTTAGAAGATTTTCAGCATACATAATTATTAGGAAATATGTTTTACTTATTTTCCTTTGGGATAAGAATTATTTCACAGTGTGTTTATTTGTTTGCATCTCTCCCAACCAGGGGTGTACCCAGTACCTGGCTAGCCCCTGCAGTCGCCCTTGTTAGGTCCGTAAGAACCTTCAGCCGTCTCGCCGTCAGTCGAGAGAAGAAAGATCAAGAAGAGTAGAAGACGGCCGCTGTAAATTTTTCCCCATTTCTTAATGTCTCATTTGTTTAATTGTTTGGGCCTTATTTTAAAAAATAAAAAATAAGGCCCAATTAATGAGTCCAATCCTGCAATCCATGGTTGAAATATGAAAGTCCATTACCATTAGGTCCATTAGCCACAACAATTACAAAACCAAATCAAAATCATTTTGGTCCGGTAGAGGAAACTGCGGTGTGAGGGGGCCCCTGCCTGGTTGCAAGTCTTTAACACTGTCGAGATAAGTGGACATAGTCAGTGTCACGAAGGACGGTGGTGCAATAGCCAATAGCTGGAGCTTCCTCTCGTCTGCGATCTCAGCCTATCAAGTCTACCGGTATGAGTTCTAACTTTTGCCTCCCTGTAGACTATAGGTATTTGCCTAGCTATTTGCCTATTTCCTACTTGCTAGTGGCTAGTGCTTGTGCTGTTGTGAGTCTGTGACTTGTGCATTCTGTATTTCCTATTTGGGTGCATTGACTGCATTCTGTATTTCTGTATTTGAATTGTGATTTAGGAATTTAGGGTTTTAGAGTGTTGTAAATGTTTATAATTTTGAATCGTGTATTGTGAATTGTGATTTGTGAATTTAGGGTTTTTGGAAATTAGTGATAAGTGAAAAACATTAATGGTGAAGATGCTTAAATTTTGAATCGTGTATTGTGATTTGTGATTTGAAAATTTAGGGTTTGATTGTCTATGGTTAGAAGTGTCAATCCGGGTGGTCCGGGCTGGGTCGGCCCGTCAACATATGAGCCCGGTAACGACCCGCATGAAAAAAGCTCGCCCGCTACGGTTTACGGGCCGCTCACAATTTTGGACTACAACTCAGGCCCGTCCGCTAACCCATCTGGGTCACGATTTGTTTCGATTTGGCCCGTATAATTGTATAAATAAAATTATAAAAATATAGAATTTTTTATATTTATAGCAATTTTTTTTTTTAA
>CAIGRO010202424.1:0-10626 GCA_903798355.1 Fraxinus baroniana
GGAACTAAAGCAACTTGTAAAATCATTAATCTACTTAGTTCTTCACACACACACATCAGTTTTGCATTGGAAGAACGGATATTAGTTTGGCATTGTGACCCTGACAGTTTGTAGATTTAGTACTTTAATTTCAAATACTGAGATAAAAAGCTAGATTGTCTAAACAAAATATTTTTACATGCTGGAGTGTTTCTTGTTATTTAGGTTATAATTTTTTTTTAGGACAAACAAATGTTTAAGTTTGAGGATATTTGGTAAATTGTATTTTATACACTTATTCAGGATTCTAAAATATCGATATTTCGTAGTTCTTTTGACAAAATATATCCTAAATTGTTGTATTTTATGTTATATGGGTAAAATTCAATGGTTGAACAAAGAATCAAAAGAAAGAAGCGAAAAATGGTGAAAATGGAAAAATCTAAAGTTTGAGGACCAAATTGAAAAGATTCAATAGTTGATTCGAACCGAAAGATAAAACTTGAAAGATCTTTAGGAGATAATTGGATGGAATTATAACTTAAAAAGGAGTGGAATATGATCAAAATCAATTTCCAATCGCACAAGTTATATTCCAGATTTTTAATTGAAGATTGAAAACGATTTTTGGCACAATAAACGCCCGAATTTGAAAAATTCTATTTCAAAAAAGGTTGTACCTCTTTGAGTTAGCTTTTTCAACACACTTTGAATCGTATGAATTGGATATCGAAGAGAAAGTTATGACTAACATACTGACTACTGTGTAGAGACAAAAAATTCTCGTGCGAGTGGAACTTTCCTTATTCGATTGGAACTCTTTTGGAAGTCAATCTGGACGTGATTTTCAACCAATTTTCAACTCCTACAAATACATAACAGCAGAATACATATTGGGGGACCTTTTATATACATATTAGACTCCAATATTCATCAATTATTAACATCAATGGAGGGAAATTCATAATTTTTGTGAGAGAATTGAAGGGGATTTGTAATAATATAATCAAGTGAAGATTCAAACCTAATTTTTGGGCAACGAAGATAAGGCGCAAGTGGAAATTCATCAATAAACATTGAAGAGATTCAAGATCATCTTCATCTTCTCAATCAATCAAAATCCGGGTTATATCTTTTCACTTAAGTATGATTTCTTGTAATTTCGATATATTAAGCTAATCTTATACATTGTTAGGATAAGATGAACCCTTATTATTATATTTTTAGTTTTCAATTATTTATTTTGACTTTAATTTGATTTGATTTGTGTATGTTTATTATAGTTTTTATCGTTGTTTTCAATTGTTTGATCACCAATTGAATTGTTAATGGATTTTATAGTTATCGAGATAGACAATAGGGTTTAAGCACAGCATAATAAACATTGTAAGGTTCGATAGAGGATAGAGATATACCTCTATGTTTTATATGGTTTCAATAGATGTTCTAGTGCTTGTTAATGCATTTATCATGTAATTTATCATGTTTGCATCTTTCATCTAGAGATAGAAGGGTCACATGAGGGAAATATATTTGATCGCTATCGAAAAAGGCTTTTGATTAAATTAGGGGCACCGACCAACATGAATGATTTCAAATTATCACTTTAATTGTTAAACTAAAAATGGAATAATGAGGATGATTCATCATCTTAGCAATGCATCTCACATATTTAAAAAGTACATTTACTTACTTTCATTAGTTTGTTGATAATTTAAGGGTTATTATAAAAAGAAATACAAAAGTTGTTTGCTATTCTATTAAAGTTGTAGTTAATTTTAACTCAATAAAAAACGTAGTTCTTGTGGGTTCGACACTCTATTCATCATTATATTACTTGACCACGATCATGTGCACGTGCAGGTTTTCAAAGGATCAACATTTTCAACCACCAAAACCACAAACCACTAACTAATTCTAATACAACTTATTTTTTTTTTAATGAAAACAAATTAAGCCCTCGACAACTACATGAACTCAAAAATGCATGTGCTCACAAGTAAAGCATTATCACTGAGACATTCCCATGTACTTAATCAAGTTCAAAATGGAGTAAAATGTCTAAGTGACTTACGAGTGTAAAGTGCCACTATTTTCTCGTGAACATGATTTCAAACCTTAAATTTTTTAGAAAGAAATGCAAACATCACTTTTAAATATGTATTTTCCTTACCGATGAAAGTCAAATCCATAAGATTTTTAAGACCTGAAAACGAGATCAATTACATAAGTATTTTTCTTTTCTCCCCTTAAATTTGAGCTTTCTCATAAGTTACATCTTATGTGCACTCTTGTCGATTAAGTGACTAAATTGATCTCTGTACTGAGCTTCGGACCGATTAACCCAAGTCAGTTGACCACTCGCAAGATCACAGTGTGTGTTGTGGAGATTGTACATGAAGCAACTTAAACTCAATATTCCACATAAAACTAACCAAGTAATGGAAATGATAGTATAAAACGGATGAATGCATACTTGGTCACAAATGCTATGTTTAAGAACACCAGAAAATGTCTCGAGCCGAATTTTTTTTTTTTTTTTGGTAAAAGAAAGAAAGTCAATACCTAAAGAAAGTAAAAACACAAAACAAAATGGAAACAAAACACAATCAAGTAAGATGCATGCAAGAATGAATGTACTGAATGAACTGCACATGCATGCACCTAAGAAACTAATCAAGGTGAAATATGGATGCTCTTACCTTTAAGAGCATGATCAATCTCACGACCTTCTAGGTCACTTTGTTTAACCCAAGCCTTCCTAGAAGTAGAAGTGATTTTAGTTAACTGAGTCATCATCTCAGTTAAGTGGCTAACTTGATTAGCTAGGAAGTTAACCTTGCTAGAGAAATCCCGACTTTTACTTCTAGGCACGAGTTTACGACATCTAGATATTGTGTGTCCCATTGCACCATAATAGTGACAAGNTCAAACCTGCTCGGAGGTTGTTGCCGATATGTAGGATGATTGACTCTACGTTGTCTAGTAGGTCTCGATGGTAAAACATGTTTGATCTTTAGTTCAGGATAAACAATTTTTTGATCTTTGTTAGTAGCAAGGACGAATGTGGTATTGGATGTACTAGCACTAGTATTACCATTATGAACATAACCCAGACCATGCCTATTTCCAACAAGCTTGTTCATTCGCAGCAGATTATCAAGTTTCTGTGAACCACTCATGAATGATTTGATCTCAATGTTAGATTTTTCAAGATCAACTTCTGCTTCCAAGTTCTCATTAACAAGTTTCAACTCACTTAGATTTTTGGTAGTCATGAAGGTCACCTATGATTTTTTCTTTCTCTCTTTCAAGATCATTAACCTTTTTTAACACAGCTTTATTGACATTTTTTATCTTAAGACTCTCATCAAATAGTTTACGATAAGATTCGTGGATATCAAGTTCATCCTCAGACTCTTCATCAGATTTTTCACTTCGTTCATCACTTTCAACTTCAATAATCTCCTTATCAGATTCAATCGTAGCTATTAATGTGAAGGACATGAAATTTTGTTCATCCTCACCACCCAATGTATCACTATGAGCACCTAAATCTGATTTATCATCACTCAAGGTCACTACTAATGTCATACGCCTTTCTTTATTCGAACTCTTTTTCAGATTAGGACATTCATTCATATAGTGACCATAACCTTAACACTCATGACATCGAACAAATTGATTTTTTAAAATGGGAGACCTAAAGTTATTCTTTTCACAAGAAGCTTTCACGAATTTACTAGGGATTTCACTTTTTCCGTTCTTGAGGATTTCTCCTATTCGTTATCACCTTCTCAAATTTTTTAACGAAACAAGCTATTTCATCATCCCTAAGCATTTCAGTATCAGTGGATTCACTCTCTTCTTCCCTAATAGTATTCATGGCTATGGATTTAACCTTTCCAGGTTAAGAGACGGTGAGTTCATAGGTTTGAATGGATCCTACGAGTTTTTCAATTTTTACAGCATCTAAGTCCTTATTTTCTTCAATCGTGGTAACTTTAGACCTAAACCTTTCAGGTAGGGGTCTAAGGAATTTTCTAACGATCTTGGACTCTGGGATCTTTTCGCCTAGCTTGAAACTGGAATTGACTATATCACTAAGCTTAGCATAAAAATCATCAAACGATTCATCATCCGTCATTCTAATTTCTTCAAATCTAGAGGTCAATATCTGCAGCTTAGAGTTTTTCACAATTTTAGCTCCCTCGTATGTGGTTTCTAAAATATCCCAACTTCTTTAGCAGTCTCACACATCGAAACTCTCCTAAACTCTTCAGCCGACACAGCCATGAACAGGGCATGAAGGCCCTTACTGTTCCGGTTATGTTCAGCTAAATCATCTTTGGACTAAAGTGAAATATCAGTAGGTATAGCTATACCAGAAATAGTAATTGAAGGTGGAGTCCACCCAAATTGAACGTTTATCCAAAACTTAAAGGAAAGCTCGCATTCGAACTTTTCAATAAGCATAATTGCTTCGTCGAAAAATAGAGGCACTGACAATAATTAACTCATCTAGAATAATAAACGGCTAGGAATCGAAATTTACGCTCTGATACTAATTGAAAATACGCAGTTCGACCCTAACAACACCTAAAGGGGGGTGAATAGGTAAATATGTGGAATTAAAATTTCCTTAACAATTAAATAGCAACAAGTCACTAATTAATTATTTTGTAGATGGTTATTCATGCAATTCAATATTCCTATGTTGAAATACCGTAGTTATGTAAGCAATAGGTAAACACAGAAATTGATCACGGAGAAACCCAACTGGGTGAAAACTCCGGGCACTTTACTAGTCAGCAATCCACTATAAACCTTTTTTTTTAACTTACGGTCTACCCGACTAGACGACAACATGTACTAGTTGACCTCCTGACTGCAATTTTCAAATCTCTCTTAGATTGCACTCTCCTACATTAACTCCTAGCTTTGTGGAATTGTTTATCTCCTATGGATGTACGAAGAACACCGTGTTCTTCAACTACTAGAACTCTAGTCACCTTCCATTGATCTTCAAAAACTCTGACAGATATGAAGGAAGTAGCCTTTTGGTATTTGGATTTAAGATCTAATGTTTTTCTCTCCGCCAATAACAATTTACAATAAAGATTGAAATCTCAAAAGACGAAGAGAATATGAAAAGTTAAGAGTTTTCTTAATTATCAACCTTCAAAAAATCACGTTGTGTGGCGTTTGAATATTAATATATAGGTTAAGGAATGAATGGACCCGACAAAAAGCCTTTAAAAAACAAATTAAAAAATTCTCGGACAGCACTGTCGCTTGAGCGGAAGGTGAGCAATAGGTCGACCCTTGAGTGAATGTGAGGCGACAGACGAGTGGTGAAGGTTCAGTTTCTGACGCTCGAGCCAAAACTTGGCGACAGTCTAGTGACATTCCCTGTTGGTTTTCCTTCTTTCCCATTCTTGAACAGAGCCAAGCATTGGCGACAGTCTAACGAAAATTCGAGCCGTTTTTTCTTCTTTTCCATTCTCGAACCCTAGACCTCACATATCACAACTTATACTAATTGCACAATACTCCTTGACTTTTTACAACATATCAACTTTTGTTCTTTTTGTTTACAGAATTACCAATTACATTAAATACCTAACACTCAGTTTTATGACGTGGAATAAAATGTGACATTTTACTAAATCTATGTACCACCAAAATATAGAATCTCTTCCTTTATTAGACCTAGACAAGCCCAACACAAAATACATAGACACGTCAATCCAAAGATCACTAGGAACATGAAATGGCGTACATAAACCCTGAGGTAAAACCTTAGATTTAGCCTTTTTACAAGTGATGCATCTACTACAAACCCGATCAATATCAACTTTCATCTTAGGCTAATAAAAATGTTCACCTAGCATTTCTAAGGTCTTCTTAACTCCAAAATGACCCATTAGACCTCCACTATTTGCTTCAAGTACTAATAATTCTCTCATCGAACATTTAGGAACACATAATTTATTTTCTCAAAATAGATACCCATCATGCCTAAAGAATCTATCCATATCACATTTATCACATGATTCATATATATTAGAAAATTTTCGATAATTAGCATACACGTCCTTAACATATTCAAAATTTAACAATTTGGCACCTAAAGAAGTTAGAAGAATGTACCTCCTTAATAAAGCATCCCCTGCCAGTACCGGATATCGTATGGAAATGTCTCGATGAACTCCATCCACCTTGTATGTCTCTTTTTTAGCTTAGATTGGAAATATTTCAAGGACTCATGGTTGGTGAGAAACGTGTTCTCCTATGGTCATCGGTAGTGCTGCCATGTCTCCAAAGCTCGGAAAAATCCATACAACTCCTTGTAATATGTAATATAGTTGAGAGTTGTTCCACTTATCTTTTCACTGAAGTAAGTTATTGGCCTTCATTCTTGCATTAAGACAGTTGATGCCCCAATGAAATTCTACACTTTTCTTTATAATCTCTGTGAGTTGAGTGGCAAGTGTGCTAAAGTCTTTAACAAAACGTCTATAAAAACTAGATAACCCATGAAAGCTTCTTACCTCAATTATGCTTTTAGGTGTTGGCCACTCCTTGATGGCTTTGATTTTCTCCTCATCCACTTCAATATCCTTTGTAATAACGACATAATCGAGAAAAATAACTTTTTTTTTTCATGCAAAATGTGCACTTTTTAAAGTTAGCATAAAATTGTTCTTGCCTTAAGACCACTAGCACACATCTTAAATGTCATATATGTTCATTTAGATCCTTACTATATACCAAGATGTCATCAAAGTAAACTACTACGAATTTACCTATAAATGCACGTAAAACATGATTCATTAATCTCATAAAGGTTCTAGGTACATTAGTAAGTCCAAATTGCATGACTAACCACTCACACAACCCATATTTAGTTTTAAAAGTGGTTTTTCATTCATGTCCTTCCCCCATCCTAATATGATGATAACCACTTTTAAGATCAACTTCACTAAATATGCATGATCCATGTAATTTATCTAACATATCATCTAGCCTAGGAATAGAATGACGATACTTTACCGTTATATTGTTGATAGCCTTACAATTGACACACATCCTCCAGGTTCCATCTTTCATTGGCACAAGCAGTACGGCACGGTACATGGACTCATACTCTCCCTCACATACCCTTTGCTCATCAATTCTTTCACTTGCCTTTGAAATTCCTTAGTCTCCTCGAGATTACTTCGATAAGTCGGCCTGTTTGGAACGATAGCCCCAGGTACAAAATCGATTTAATGTTCACTATCTCGAATGGGTGGTAGCCCACTAGGCATGTTCTCTAAGAGTACGTATCTGAATTCCTACAAGAAAGAAGTAGTCAAACTAGAGAAGGGTATATTAGATTCCTCAAGATTGAGGACTGATTCATTACAAACCAACAAGATCGTAGATTGGTTCTCAACTGCTGCCCTATTCAACTCATTTCCCTTTGCAAAGAAATTCACCCTCGACTTTTCTCTCCTCTTATAAAACTCCTTTCATTTCCTTTCTTGTGGCCCTACTCTTTTTTCCTCACTTTTAGCCACCTCACTATTTTCTATCTTACTCTCTTGTTGTAAAAGATCAATCTCACTTTCTTTTTCTGTCAATCTTTTTTTCCCCACTTTTCAATTTGATTTGATCTTCATACAATTATTATGATGCCAATAGTGCAAGAGTAATAGATTTCTCATCTTTAGTAAAATTGTACATATTTTTATACCTATCATGGATCACTTTTCTATCATATTGTCATGGCCTCTCCCAAAAAAAATGCCCTCCATGCATTGGAATACATTACACATCACTTCATCATGATACCTTCCTATTGAGAAACTCACCAACATTCATACAACTACCCCATTTTGTACGACCTAAGATGTTTTAGGACAATTAATTCCAATTTTCATCAAGTGTAGTGCTACCCACATTAGTACAACTACCCCATCAATAATCATACTACATACCTTATAGTTGATGTGGCATCTTGTATGAAATATGTTCTCCCTTTGTTTCTCTAAGTCATCCACTTTGATTTGAGCATTAAGAGCTCGTCATGTAACCAACAACTCCTCCACTACATACTCCACTTTCTCACCATCACTAGAAGCTTCCAATTTCGGCATGTCATCATATTTGCCTTCACTATCACTCACCACTTCTCCATTGTCACGTAAGATCATCGCCCTTCCCGATCCCATGCACCTAAAGCACTTGGTATCTCGATTCCAAGGGTGTTGGGATTTCTCCTTGATACAGCCCCATCACCTTTATTGTTATTCTACTTCGATTTCTAAGAAGCGTTAGAACCTGAAGAACCCGATGCATATCTATCCTTCCCATTCCTCTTCGATTGCCTTTCCACATTCATAGCTACATGTATCATGTCATCCAACTCTACATAACGTTGCAACTCTAATTCATTAGCTATCTCCCTATTCAAACTTTTCAAAATTGGGTCATGGTGGCCTTCCTATCATCCTCAACATTCGCTCTAATCATAGCAATATCCATCTCTTTGTGATATTACTCCACACTCCGATAACCTTGGTAGAGGGTTTGCAATTTTTTATGAAGCTTCATATAATAATGATTAGGCACAATCCTTTTTCTGCATGGTAGCCTTCAATTTTTCCCATGTATTAATAAGTCTCTCATAGTTTCTCCTCCTAGATGTTACTGATTGATCCTACCAAATGATAGCATAACTGGTAAATTTAAGTACCGCAATCTTTAACTTATTTTCCTCTGAATAGTTGTGGCAATCAAATATCAACTCTATTTTCTTTTCGCACTCCAAGTATGCATCTGGATCACTATTTTTTTGAATGTCAGAATTTTCATTTTGATATCGTCCATACTTCTATCAACACCATCTCCAGTAGGCTCTCTATCCATTCTTTCATGCCTAGCTCCTCTATCTCTCATTCTTCTGAATCGACATCCACCAATGCATCCTCATTAATATCACTATCTGCTTAAAATTCACCAGCAAAATCCACTATATGATCCTACCTTCCTTGCCTCCTTGCGTTAGGAATTTCTCTAGATTGTTCCCTACGTAAATTAGCAAGCAATATGTCTTGCATATCCAATTTGTTTCTCACATCCTCAAATAACCTTTCGAACCATTGTATCACATCATCGACATGTTGAGTATATTATTATTCCTGCTTGAAGTAGATTCATCTCTATCCAACTTTCTAAATCTAATTTAATATTTGCCTCACATGTATACGCTAGTGTATCACTTATATTGGCATTTTTCCCTCTATTATTCTCACTGAGTGCCTTTTTCCACTCAATACTTTCTTGTAAGTGTCTTAAAGAATTAATTCAACCTCGGTCAAAATGTAACTCTTGTGAAGTCCAACAAAGAATTGAGTAAGGAAAGTGATATGGAATGGTTCAAGAAGGCAGGAATTTGAAATTTGAACAAAATGCTGAGGATAAATTCAAGAAAATATTCTTGAATTCGAATTGGACACTTTGAATTTGGAATTGTTTTTAACTGAAAAATGAAATTGTATGCTGCGACAATTTTTTGAATCATTTTTTAGCTCAAAAATTCAACTAGATACTGGCAAAAGAAACAAAAACTGATTTGGACGATAGATTAGTACACAAACAAGTTTTGGATTTTAGGGATTGGTTACAAAAAAAAAATGAAGAACACGAAGAAGCCGAAAAATAAAATAAAAAACTAAAACTAAAACAAAAGGAAAAAAAAAAGGATATAACCTTAATTTTTTTAGCTTAACTCTGGTACCAATTGATATGAACCCACAGCAATTGAAGCTACGAAACCCACACAAGATTGATTCAACACAAGAAAGCCAAAAATCAACATTTGAAAGCTCGCCCCAATAAATTATTGAATCAAATAACCAACACAAACGCCGACAATATGTTGACCTCATGATCACAAAACTTATGAACCTTACTGAATTTCATGAACGCCACAAGAACTTAATTCTTGATAAGAATTAGTTCGATGAAGAGCACTAGAAAGCAATATGTCTTTCAATTAATCTCTCAATAAATTGTGGGTCTTTAAAATGACTAGAATGGGTCCTTTTTATAAGGAACCCATAAAACTACTTAAAAACGGAATTAATATTCAAAATATTAAGAAATGGATTAAAATTAGAGTTTTAAATAAAATAAGATTATTTTCTAAAATTAAAAAATTCACTGTCGAACTTGTACTTTGCGGCCGCATAGTGTTGGAACATGCGGTCACTTAGTTCCAAGGTACAGTGAGTCGCATAATTACTCTCTTCAACTTTCTCGTTCGCTGTTTGGATCAAGTTGATCCATCGTGTTTCTTCTTCCAAACCCAGCGTGAAACTTATTCTTTTACTTGTTTTAATCGATATTTAAACCACTGCAACTTGAGCAAGTAATCACATTATTTCTTTTACCCACTTCCCTCGTGACCTAGTCATAGACTCTTCCTCAACAATCAATGGATCATTGCCCAAACTTGTCCTCGTATAATGGATCACATCAAAGTGTTTGGAGAACCAACCTTCATTACATAACTTTAATAAATCAAAAATCGGTATTGAGTGATGAAACAATAGGAAGAAGTGGCATATCATTGACACTATCAATGACTAATAAAAA
>CAIGRO010202433.1:0-11441 GCA_903798355.1 Fraxinus baroniana
GTATCTTGTCAGGTTGTTGGAATTGATACAATCATATTGAAACTTTTGGATGGGACAATTAGAGCACTTGGTCAGGTTCGACATGTTTCGAATTTGAAGAAGAATCTCATCTCGTTGTCTATCCTTGATTCAAAAGGTTATGAGTTCTTTGGTGAAGGTGGAATTTTGAAAGTTTGTAAGGGTGCTTAAATTGTATTGTAGGGACGAAAAATGTCTCAGTTATACATCTTGTAGGGCCGTGCAGAATTTAGAAGAGTCAATCAGTACGGACTCAGTACCGTGGTTGACATCCAGTTTGATACAATACCTTTAGGAACTTGTAAAGGGCCGGATTTGAAGAATACTCCTTAGTAAAATTTAGGAGATATGGATAATGTCGCTTTACTACCATCACCTCTGGTATCATGGTATTCAACTGTTAGGGACGGACCCAGTGATGACTATAAAGTATCTCCGGATTTTTTCTATTAAAATTTATGTTATTTATTGAATGAACTAGACAGATGTATCTCTTCCCGATCTCGATGTGGTCTTTAAATCAAGAAATTTGTGATCAAACAATTGAACATCAATTTAACATACAGTAAGCAATTAACACGTAATTAATGTTACATGAGATTTTTAAAATTAAATAAATATTGACTCAAGTTACGTTGTTCATACTAACAACAATTTAACTTCAAGATTGTATCTCTCTTCTCTCTCCATGTTCTTCTCTGAAGAATGATATTTATAGACCTTAGTTTATGTCAATCATGCCAAAAGTTGATAGGAGTCGAAGTTTTAATTATAGTAGGACATCTAAAAATCAGAACTCTGTCATAACTATGCGATCACATAGTTATTTATACCGCGATCACATCGTGTAAATAAGTTGGGTATTGTTGCTATAATTTGAGGCAGTTATTTTTGTTGTTGGGATCAATATGTGAAACGTGATCCTTGTTTTCATTTTCTTGTTATGCTCATATCCTCCGTTACTGAATTGAGGTCCTTCGAATTTTACATGTGACACCTTAGTCCTTGAATTCATGAATTCATAAAATATTTGAGATAAGGAACAAAACTTCAAAAGGTGTAGTCTATTTTTCCACGTCCAATTCCAATAATTGTAAATGTATCAATTCGAAACGAGCCAAAAATACTAACCATTTTAAAATCGCACGAGTCCATATCAACACAAGTCATGTCAATTCAAAATGAGCAAAAAACGCAAACCATTTTAAAATCGCACGAGTCTTTGTCAACACAAATTTATTTATCGACGACGTTATTTATATCTATGGTTATTTTTAGCCTTTTCATGTGTTTGTACTTTGTAGTTGTGTCAACGATTAAAAAAATAAAAATAAAAAATAAATGAAACAAGAAAAGCAAGAGGAATGGAAGATAAGCCACAAGAGGCTGAGCCGACTCGGCGTGGACTCGTAAATTGTATTCCCCATCTCTGCTTTTCCACTTTCTGCTCTGTGCCAGTTACCAGAAATAGCCCTCTTCGGAGCAACCAAATTCCACATAAGAAAAGCTGTCACTTAACGACAGTCCATCTGAACCGTTCGTGTCGCTCATGCAAATCCGGGCCGTGTATCCAGGCATCACAAGCACAATTTCCGTGTAGCCTCACCCACTTGATTACCACCTCACTGAAAAACCAGCCCACATTATTATTGTTTTGGGAAAGTTTCACCATCGATCCTCAACCTATTATCCCAATAAAAAATAGTCTCAAACTTTAAAAGGGGCAATTTAATCATCCAAGTTTTCATTAATCCTATATTTGACTTGTGTCTATAAACAATTTATAAAACACTCTAAGGGTCCGTTTGATAGGTAAAGATGGAAATGAATTCAAATTTCACGTTAGTTGGAAAATAAAAAACTACCAAACTCATTGGAATTCGTTTTTCATGAAAACAAAGAAAATACAGTTTAAAGTAGTTGTACATTAGAATTCGATTTCCATTTTTACGTTGTAATCAAACGGCCAAAATGAAAACAATTTTCCTCGGATGCAACATTTTTCATAAAAAATATAACAATCAAACAAGGCTTAAATCACTTTTTATTCACCCAAATTTTCATTTAAAAGTACTTCCCAAACATGCTATAAGTTGTCTCTAGCTCATCAAAATATTCCTCGCCTGGAAATATTGAATGTCGTTCCAAGTTATAAAGAAACATCAATCTTCATAAAGTTAAAAAAAATACAATAAACAGAACTCCATGATGGAGCCAATAGTACAACTTATAATGAGAATTTAAACACCGAGTTTCTATATAGGCAATAAATTGAGGACCAGCAGTGCAATTTTTTTATCAGAGTTTGAAGACCAAATTGCTATATAGGCAATAAATGGAGTACCAATAGTGAAATTTGTTTTATTAATATTATTTACCCTTCGAACTTTTTCTCTCTCTTTCTTCATTAGGTAAATGAAATTGCCTGCAGAATTTCCTTTTCACTCTACCCCCCACTCTCTTTGCCTTAATCGGTAAGTTTTACTCTCCATTTCCTTCCTTATCAGGTAAAATCCCATTTGCCTTTTCCTTTTCAATTTCCACCTTTTATTTTAATTGATTATCTGAATCTGATTATTTGTTGCTGCTATAATGATTAGCTATGGAGGTAAGTGGCAAATGATGAAATGAATATTCCGTTAGGGATTAATAAATGAAGCATAGTGCAAATTAGTTGTGAGGTATTAATTTTTCATTTTTGGAGAAGCAGCTGAGGAGTTTCAACTTTTTTGAGTTCTAGTTTTTTGGTGTTACACGTCGTCGAGGACGGTAAAGACTAAAGACGACCTCGTTATCTCGCAAAATCATTTTAGTGTCAGAAAACTTTTCGTTGCAATCTGCTTTCGGTCGTTGATCCAACAAAAAACCCTAGACGGGGACCATAACTTGCTCCATCAACAACCTTGAATTTTTTAACATAAGTCTTATAGCGTATTAAATTAGTTTCGTTTGATTTGGGGTTTCTTTTTTCCTGAAGCAAAATTTAATTTAGTTTCACCAAAAGTAGTAATAGTCAGTCAGATTATTTTCTTTCTAAGCAAGCCAATGTTCATAAAAAAGGTTATATATATATATATATAATTTTGCTTTATTTATTTTATACTGATTAATTTTCTATAAATATGTAAAAGAGTTCAGATTAATGATTGATTTTTTTTTTTCTGTTTTCTTTGTTAGGTGAAAAAATGTCCTGACTTTGGATTTTTATACTTATAAGCTTTAAGATCAAGGTATCAACTTCTTTTATACAATTTTCCAACAATTCTTTTAGTTGGTCTTTTAATCATTCACACTCAAATTTTTCTAGTTTGTTATTGGAAATGAGCAGGTGAAAGATATAGAATAAGAGTTAGGGAAAAAGGGAAGAAACAGTTAGCCAAGAGGTAATAGTGTTGAATAGAGCTTAGAGTATAGCTACTTTATGGGATTAAAAAATATAAATATAAGATATAAGAAGAGTAAATAGTAAACTTGTAAATCTTTTTCTTCCTTTTATCTGGAAATTTGTGCACTAAAGTGGGCAGAAGGTGGAAAGTCAGAGTTGTTGTAGGAGGTTAGGGAACATTTTTTCCTATTTCTTCATTTGTTAGAGATGCTAAGGCTTTAATGATTGGTACGGTGTAAGGTGCATGCCTATTTAAAGCTGTTTTATTTATTTTCTGGTTATTGATAGCGAAGTTTCTGTGTGGTGAGCTGCTTTGAAGTCATGGCTGGAAAATTGTTGCACAGATGAATTATTGATGCGACTCTAAGGTTCTGTACTATGAAAATCTCGGGATTAGTTCTGGTGAAGTATTAGTTGTTTTGCTTTCAGATGTTCAGTACTTGTACCCTTTTGCTGTTTAGTTGTGCTTGCTTCAAATGTTCTGAGGTTTGGTATGTTCAATTGTTGATGAGACTTTCTGAAATCTGTACTGTGAAAATCTTTGAATTATTTGAGGGTGATGTGCGATTATAGTTTTTCTTTCAGATGTTTAAGACTTGTACATTTTACTTGTTTCGTTGTGCTTACTTGAAGTT
Source organism: Fraxinus baroniana (assembly GCA_903798355.1). NCBI lineage: Eukaryota > Viridiplantae > Streptophyta > Magnoliopsida > Lamiales > Oleaceae > Fraxinus > Fraxinus baroniana. Next base: position 4,039 of record CAIGRO010202433.1, read on the forward strand.
CCACAATTTGGGTTGAGTATTTACTCTCAGTTAATTGGATAATAATTGATTTTCCTCTTTGCAGTTTCATCAAATTTCTGGAACTCAAGAGCCACTCTATGGGGTGATACTCATATCTCTGAGGTTAAATTTCATCTTAATTTGCTCAAATCTTAGAGTATGTCTACTCATGGTTTTATGGATGGTTCTAGTTTTTTCTTGCCATACTTTTAATGCTTTTTGTGTAATTACATCATAAATTTCATTTCGTTTGAGCATGTTATAGAGTGGTCATAATGTTATTGATTGCAGATTCAGTTCCCAGTTTCTTGTGCATTTCATGTAAAAGGAAAATTGAGTGGGCCTGTTTAACGAGTTACCTTTTTTAGATGGAGTTCAATACAAAGTGGGACTGGGAAACCATTATTACATCCAATTCAAAAGCGAGTGAAAGTCCAAGAAAGATGCTGTCAGAAGACTGTATGACAGTAGATGATGGGGAAATCGATGTTGGCTCCTTTAATATGTCGGCGGATGGTGGGAATAGCGGTACTTCTGGCTCTAATGCTGGGCATGGTTCTTCAACTAAAAGCTCTATTTCAGCTTCTACTGACTCTTCCCTGAAGGATGGGTTGAAACTGCCAAGTTCTGAGTTCGAAGCATTTGAGGGATCTGCAAATTTTATCAAGAAAATGGAAATGGCCCGATCTGAGGTGTCTGGAACTTCTCCACCTCTGGAGGGTTCTGTTGGCTCTGCTGAGCCATGGATTAGTTTGAAACTAAGAAAGCGGACTTACTTTGAGAACAATGGTGCTGGGAGCAATGTTGAGAGCGTAATCACTTCTGTAGCGCCTACTTCATCTACCACTATAATGAGGAAATCTAAATCATCTGGTCAAAATGTGCCTATTCCATATTGTCAAGTAGAAGGCTGCAATATTGATCTTTCAACAGCTAAAGACTATCATCGAAAGCATAAAGTTTGCGATGGCCATTCTAAATGCCCAAGGGTTATTGTAAGAGGCCTTGAACGTCGATTTTGCCAACAGTGTAGCAGGTAATGATCAATGGAAAGACCCTGGTTGACAAATATACATAACGTGTAGTTTTTAATAATATTACTTGATTAATGTCTGGCATCAGTATTACTGGCCGTAGTAACTTCTAGTATGACTTGACTGTCATCATTTTTTATTTCCTCTACTAAGTTCTTTCTGCTAATTTGGGCTTCGTAATATATTCGTGGCTTCTATTTTTATCCATGAAGGTTCCACAGTTTGTCCGAATTCGATGAAAAGAAGCGTAGCTGTCGAAAGAGGCTTTCTGATCACAATGCACGGCGTCGTAAACCACAACAGGAAACTATTGGGTTCAACTCATCAATGCTGTCATCACCATTCTCTGGTACTACATACACGTCGTATTCTGACTCATTTTTATGATTGTCAGCATGTACCTCACCTGATAAGCTTTCAATTGGAACGTGCCAGCTCTTGCACTGTGCACTTATCATTGATACAATCCGTGCACATAAATGTATACTAATTTGTTTCAAATTTTCTCACGTGTTACAATGATAAACTCTCTTGTACTGGGATTGCATCGCTATTTTCTCTCTCCACATTTAGTAGTATGATACATGCAAAATAAATTTCTTCATAATTATATTTTCTTAAATTCATCATTTGACTTCACTCGTAAAATAAAGTTGTTAATTTTAGAGTATTTCTTGAAGCAATTAAGCAAAAGAGTTAAAAGAATGATACCCACAAGAAAGATTTAATTAAGATTGTTGGCATTTAGTTGTGCTTTCATTTGTCTCGCTTGAGTTCAGAAGATTCAGTGTCCGTGTATATCGATGCCCCTAGAGATTTAACTTCCTCTGACTTCCGAACTATAAATCCTTCATTTATTGTTTGTATGACTAGACGTTATTGTTCGCAAAAATATCTAGTGAAGCTGCTTTCCAGTGTCCATCTCGCTCATTTGAGATTTTATGCCGGTCCCATTGATTACGTTTGGTCTTAATGTAATTTTGCACATATTAGATGGCAGGCGACAGATGGATTTTCTGTTGAACAATGCTCCGCTTATTCACCCCAGAACTACTGCAAATTCTACCTGGGATAGCTCATGCACCTCCAAGTTTACGGTTACGAGGGAGTTCCCTGTAAAGTCTAGAAGAGCTGGAGGCATTGATGTGGAATTGCTTATGCCCGAAATTAAGCTACCAAATGGCATCAATATGCACGGAGACACATCTAATGGCCTCTTGGCATCCAAGGACTCCATGTCTGAGGTTTACAATCCAGGTTTGTTTCCTACTTTGCGGGACTGACCCAAAATCTTCACTCAATTCTCCAAGAGCTGAATAGCAATTTAGCATAAGCTAAAGTGTTTATTCTGTCGAATTAGTCCCAACTGCTGGGCCGGATAAGTTCTTGTACCCAGGCTTGTTAACTTGGAAACTCGTATGTTTATGTGGTTCTTGTAAAAAAACGATAAGCTCATTTCACGCAATTCTAGAATTCTAACTGTTAATATAAACTACTACTCATTTTCCAATTTCAGTTGTTTAGACGATCTTTCTATTTTTCGTTTACAGGTTTCAGGGGACCCACAATTTTCTCCCACATGGATGCAGCACCGGAGTACCGTCGTGCTCTCTCTCTTCTGTCAAGTAATTCCTGGGCATCCGGCCCAGAATCATTTCCACCACACCGTCCTATGCATGAAAATGATCCTGGCGTGGCTCAGAATGTAAACCATTCAATCGCAGGAGGTGTGCCGCTCACTTCATCGGAATTCTGGCTTACTGGACAGCAGTCGACCCATCCTCGATCATATGCTATGGCTGCAAACAGTAACTTTCAGGAAATCCAGGCTTCCAAAGCACCCTATGAGGCTGATTTCTATTCAAATGCATTGAACTGAGCATTTGAAACTAATCTATTTTGTTCCCATCATTCCAAGGTGTAGTGGTAAGGTTCGTGAAGTTTTATGCACCTGCAACCCTTAGTAGTTCAGAAATGAACAAACACATGCTAGATTTTGAAGATTTGGCTTTAATGAGGTTATCAGTCAAATCGTGTTGTCTTAATGATACAGAATGCAGAATGCTTTTACTTTTTGCAGATTTCTGATAAATATTTTGTCATCTGCTAGTCACCTAGACAATGTTTATTTGAGCAGTGTTGTTTTCAGATCCAATTTGTGCCCCTATGCGTGCATGTTCACCAAGCGCGATTTGAAAATGTAACCTTAATTGTTTTCATGCTATGATCTGTGAATTGTTCTGAGTCTATCAATATGATGTTGAACTTGAAAATTTCGTTCTTGTGCATGCGTGAATGACATTATCATCAAAGTTCTTAAAAATTGATATACTTGTACCTAGCAAGTGTTAAGCTGTAGCATTGTACTCGAAATTCGTTTACTGTAACCTTTAGCTTATAGCAACTTAGGTAGCCTAAGACGAGGCAACAAAGCAGAGTTATCTAAGAGGGACCAAAAGCAGGAGCCTTTTAATCTGATGAGTACTTGGTTCTTCTTGACTATGCAATTAACTTGGTTTAATATGCTTATATCTTATAGATCTTAGGATTTCCATATGCAAGCCTGATCAGGTCTTTGGTCGAGTCTCACTTGATTTCTGTTCCTGCAGCATTTACTCCCTTTTAGTCGAGGTAGGCCTTCGACCTGGGTCGAGTCATTGTGAGTTCATTCCAGAGCGAACACCTTTCGGTTGGGAAGATGCAGATAGATAAAAGGTCAATAGATCTTAGGCACAATGTGGATTTGTAACTGATAGGTGCTTGGGATCTTCCTTGGATAATAGTAAGGAAAATAGTGCAGTTACATGTTTGGTATGCAAATATAATTACGTTTTTCTTCTACTTAAACATGTAACAAAGGCCCTTTTCGAGCCACAAGTAAATTTTTTGCAGGCAAGCTCTTCAAAATATATTCGTCAATTCATGTTTATGTAGTGTCAGCTCCCGAAAGTAAATATTACATTTAGCCTGCTTAAAAATGAGTAAACTTTAACGTGAAATTTCAAAAAAAATCTAGTTAGAAAAATATTTTAGCAGGTCAACATATGATCAGTGTCAGTCAAACTTATTTTTTATTCATACGTTTAATAAGATTCAAAAATATTATTTATTTATGCATAATTTTATTTCTATCTATTTATAATTTATTCCCATGGAAATTACACGAAACCAGAACTTTAAAGATTTAATTTCAAATCTCAAATATAAATTTTATTTATACAAAAAACAGATATTAATTCATTTCTGTTTAAAATATAATTACATAAATCCTAAAAATTTAATCATTTATCATACCTTCATTCTCCTTTCCCTCTCTCTCGCTCCTCCGCACCGTTGTAGCCATCCTCTCTCTCTCTCTCTCCCCCTTCCCTTCGACCGCCATCGCTGAGGGAGAGGATTGGATCTAGTCAAGCTTCCTCTGGCTCGTTCTTCTGTTTCCAAATCTTCTGTTACTACTGCTAAGAAGAAGTCGGGTCCTGCTACCAAGCCCAAGGCTGTCGCCAGCAAAACCACTAAGGAGAAGAAGGCACCTCCTTCCAAAGCGAAATCCATGCCAAAGGCAGTAGCTACCAAGGCTAAACTTGATCCCAAGGCTAAGCCAGCTGCAAAGCCTAAGGCGGCTGAACCGGCTGAGTCAAAGTCGCGATCTGTCTTCGTCTTTTTTTCTTTTTATGGTTTGGGTGCGGTGGTTGGGGTTGGGTGCTGTGGTTTTCGGTTTGCAGGGTTTTATTTTCTGGTTGTTGTGGTGGTGATTTTTGTTGGTGGCGTGGTGCAGGCGCCGCGTTGTTGTTGCGGTGACGACAATGATTTTTGTAGATGGTGTGGTGTAGGCGGCGATGGTGGGCGTGTTGTTAGCATCATTGTGGAGTGTGGTGGTATGTCTTGAGCATGGTGATGTATATGTGGTTTTAATGGTGGTGATCGGTGACGGAGGTGGCGATGATGGTAGGGTTGGAGATTTTTTTGGGTTGTAGGGTTTTAGTGGTAGTGGTGGTGAAACGGTGGTTGTTGGTGGGTAGTGGTGGTCGTGGTGATGTCGGTATTTTAGATGATGGTTTATTGTCGAGAGGTGGTGGTGGTTCTGGCGACGAGATTTCGGTTGCCATGATGTTGGTGGCAATAGTGAAGTGGTGGTCACAAGTGTTGTTGGTGGCCACATATTATTTGGTTGTTTGTGACTATTAAATTCATTAATATGTGATTGATAAACAATATTCAACCAAAAAACTCGATAATTTGTGACCAAAAAATAATGTGTGACTTAAAAAATTGTTCATATGTGACCGATAATTAAATAATTTGTGATTGTCTAATAATGTGTGACTTATAATACTTGTGATTTGTGATCGATAAATAAATTGTGATATATAAATTTTTTTACTTGTGATCGATGAACAAATTGTAACCTATAAATTTTTTAAATTGTGACCGTAAAATAATTTGTGACATAAAATTTGTGATTTGTAACCAATGAATAATATGTGAGTTATTAATTTGATAGATTTGTGATCGATGAATAAATGGTGACGTATAAATTTTTGATTTGTGATCGATGAACAAATTGTGATTTATAAAATTTTTGAATTGTGACCGAAAAATAATTTGTAACATATAAAAATTGTGATTTGTGACCAATTATATGGAATTGTGGCCTTAATATATTTAATTAATTAAATATATGTTTAATTAATTAATTTATAAATAAAATTTAAAAAATTTTAAAATTTGAAATTTTAAACCTTATCTCTTAAATTTGAAATGGGTGAAACTAAACCTCTTAGTTATGAAATTTATAATTTGTGACCTAAAATTTTTTTTATTGTGATCGAGAAATAATTTGTGACTAATTAATTTATAATTTGTGACCAAATTATATGGAATTGTGACCTTAATATATTTAATTAATAAAATATATGTTTAATTAATTAATTTAAAAAACTCAAAGATTTGAAATTTTAAACTTGATCTCTTAAATTTGAAATTGGTAAAACTAAACCTCTTAATTATAAAATCTTCCCTTTGTTCCCGAACCAGAGGTTCCCAATTGTGCCGGAGTAGATTGGCACAGCCTATGTTGGACCCAACCGCGCATTGGCCTAGTATTTTTATTTATTTATTTTTCACGAAGCATTCTTTTAATTATTATTATTATTATTAGAAAAATATGTTCAAATTAGGGAATAAAGAAGAGCCTCCGTGTCAATGATCGCAGTTTTACTTAATCCACTTGAACCTATTGTAACCACAATTTGCCCAATTTCGACCGCACATTGTAAATATTAGTTTGAGTTGTAATTTCCTTTCCATTGTAATAGTTTATTCAATTGTAAAATAGTTCCGATATTGGTAAACATTTAGTATGATTCCTCGTCATTTAAACGTCAACTCCTATCACTTCGATTTTTGTTCCGCAAGCTATTATGGGGGTATTAGTCTTTCAAACATCTTTTAAGCTTTTTAGTGTTCATCCTCTGCACTAGCCATTATAATTTCTAGTTTTCAAGCAATCAATGATCAATTTACTTTCAATGTATCTCAATTTTATGTTGCAAGTTTTTTACAAATTGTAATCAAATTTTCTTTCGTCTCGAAACGATTGAGAGAAGGCAGAAGGTAATTTAGCGGAGCAGACTACTGCCGCACGGTATCCATTTCTGTGCTAAGAAGAAAAGCACCCCGTGAAAGTTGGTATTATAGATGCAGCTTACGACTCTCGATAAGAAAGCTATGGATCCTATTACATCAAAAACCACATAAGTGGTTGATCCTCAAAAGAGGAATACGAAACAGTGCGTGGATGCGCTTGTTCAGACAACTACTAGGTTGTGCTATGCCGTGGAGGGTCTCAAGGAAAAAGTCGAGATGGCGAGACGAAAATTCGTGAATTACACATCCAATTGGATGAAAGCCGAAGTGCTTGCAGATTGAAGCTGCTGCTATCATACTTGACCTGCATGATGAAATGGAAGCGTTGAAATCTCAATTACTAATACTTCAACGCGCGATTGGCAATGGGCAAGCCCCCGTACAAGAGCATGCTAACATGCTCAGAATTTCGGAACCGTGTACATATGGCTTTACGCGATGCAAAAGAAGTCGAGAACTTCTTGTTCGATATGGAGCAATACTTTCTTGCGGCTTCGATCAAAAACGAAGCAAGAAAGGTTACAACAACTACCATATATCTTGGTGAAGATGCAAAATTATAGTGGCGGGCAAAGTATGCTGATGTTCAAGCCAATAAGGTCCGAATAGATTCTTGGGATCTCCTCAAGGAAGCGATCAGATCTTAGTTTTTCCAAAAAATGTGGAATATGATGCATGACGGGCACTACGAGAACTGAAATATACAAGCTCCATCAGGAAGTA
>CAIGRO010202442.1:0-29613 GCA_903798355.1 Fraxinus baroniana
TTTAGAAAAAGGGATAATTGCAATTATGTCCTCAAACCTTTCAAAATATTGCAAACTTTTGTTTAACATTTCATTTGTTATAATCGTCACCCCCAAATCTTTCTAAATGTTGCAACTGAAGCCCAAACGGATGGAATCCATCTAGTCTGTCTTCAGTTGACCAAAAAAATTGATTTTGATTATATTTTAATCAATTTTAAAAAGGCAAAATGGTAACTTTATTTTTTCACTTAAAATAATTAAAAAACTTTAATCAACAACCAAAAATAAAAGAAAATAAATATAATAAAATAATATTTAAGATTATATATTTGGTAAGTTCTTTTTTAAACCATATATTTTTTGTAGCTCAACTGGCAAGAACCTTCATTTTTAAATAAGAGGTCCCTGTTTCGAATCCATTTGGACCATTTCCTAACAATTTTATTGTGAAATGTTTTAAATTCTACAATTTTTGCCAAAACCAAATGAAATAAGAAGATTCGAGCCCCTAACCTCAAGACAAGATATTGAACACTTGACCATTGTAGCACTCGTGAAATTTCATAATAAGTTTACCAGAATAATATATATTACATTTTAGCGGTTTTAATACAATTATAAAAATTTGAACCGTGCTCTTCCTTTGAATTATACAAAACTTAACCACAATATCATTTGGTAAATATTGTTAATTGTTACAACAAAATTATATATTTTAATTTGAACAAAATAATTGTTATATTTAAATTTTAGACTTTGCTTGATTTCCCTTTTTTCCAAAATACATTTTTTTATCTTCTTTCAACCGCACATTTTTCAATAAAATAATATTATATGCAAATTCAAAAATTTTCCTTATTTTTAACCACACATTTTTTACCGAATCACTATTTTAAAAAGCATTTTTTGCAATAAAAAATGGGCATCAAACAGGACTCTTAATATTTTATTGTTGACAACGGTCGGCGATCCATGGTCGCCTGTGCTAACTCGAAATTCTGGGTCAGCTGCTGTCTATCAGGAAGGATGTCAAACTCTTTCTGATAGCATAGCATGATTTTTATCTTCTTATTACTGTTGATCTTCTGAGGATAAACCCATTATAAAAGAGGAGAAGGTTGGCCTATTTGGATTTGAAAGTTGTATTGAAAAGTGAACTCTTTAATGTTCATATTCTCCATATCAGAGAAGCTATATATACAAAGACCAACTCTGAATTTATGTTGTTGTTTAGAGTAGCTAAAAATGTCAATGTAAGATTTATGGTGGTGAAAAGTAGATTTGATTTGTGGGGTTGAAGAATAAAAATGTATTTTAAGAGATGTGTGAAGGGTGGAGGGAGTGGCGATGCCGACAATTTGTGGTAATGCCAGTGGGTTTTGGTGGTAGTGATTGTCCGATGATGGCAGCAAGCAATTTTGGTTTAGGGTGAGGTGAGGTGGGGTTTGGGAACAAAAAACTCGGCAAACCTGATATTCGCGAGGTCGGAGACGGGGCGGGGAAATTCTTCCTAGTTCGGGTATGAGGTAGGTACGGGTAACAAGGGCCCAGCCCCGCCCCGCCTCAATTTTTTTTTTTAAATAATTCAATATTTGTGATAAAATTCCATGAAAGTGCATTTATTCTAATAGAAGATGGCAATTGATATTATCTAAGTAATATGATAAACAATAAAAATCTTAGTTTATCAAATATATTTAAATAATTTAACTTTTAAAAATGAATTAATTAATTAATTAATTACTAAATATATTATTTTCTCACTTTAATAAATGAGTGACAATAAAATGAATTACTAAAAAAAAAAAAGTAAACAAAGCAGGAAATTACCTAAGCGGTGCGGGGGGAGATTGCCCCGACCCGTCCCGTTGACATCCCTAGAAGAAAATATACATTTTTCATTTTTAATTGTTTAATATGAAAAATACAAAGTCACTATTTTGGCCTTTTTAAAATATTAAGATTTGATCAAAATCAATTTTTTTGGTCAACTAACGAAAAATTGGACGAATTACATCCATTTTGGTTTCAGCTGCAACGTTTTGAAGGTTTGGACTAACGATTGTAACAAATGAACGGTCAGGAGAATGTCCACAACGTTTTGAAAAATTTGGGACGTAGCTGCAATTATCCCTTAGAAAAATAAGATTAATTTGCCTATGCTTGGCCTCTATTTTTTTTTTAAAACTCATTTTCCAAGCACATATTATCCCATAAAATAATTTTATGTGTAAACTCAAAATTTTTCCTTATTTTAATCATAAATTCTTCAAAGAATTACTACTCTAAAATACACTATCCCCAAAAATGGCGCTCAAACAAGGGCATACGTGCATAATATATGTTTACATTCTTAGTCCTTTATAATTCATTTTTTATCAATACAATTTTATGATTTCTACCATAATTACGAAGTAAAATAGACTGACAACTTCAATTCGATCTCTTCGTAATCTCACAATCTTCGTCATAGTATTTCAAAATTGGTTTCATATGCGATCTCAATTCGAATTGAAAAGAAATAATTTCTTCTGAGTTGAGCTCACTTGTGCACATTGAATCTTTGGTTCTTCATACTTGTCTTATTAAGCTTTGTAGGAAGTTGCTCGCTATCAAATAATAACCATAAATACTCATTTTGGTGTAAATGGTAAATTTATTAGTGAATGACAATTATATTCATGAAGTCCTAGAAATTATTACCATTGTATCTCTAATAATTCCCTATAGATATGAGGTTTTAGTTCTTATCATAATATACACAAGTTTATTTCTTTCTTTTTTTTCTCTTTAATTTATAACACATTATTAGCACGATTTTCTTAAAATCGAAGTAAATTAGTGAGAAGGTAAATCAAAGTAAATTAGTTGAAAGGTAATAATTTTTATAAGTATAATAATCTATCACGTGTACTGAAATTAATTTGGTGATGTGTGAATTCTTTTAAACATATGCATTAATTTTCAATTTTTTTTATATATACATGAGAATTTTTTTAACATATACATTAATTATCCATTAATCATTGCCTTTTGCTTCATACCTTTAATTCATGTATGTTGATATGTGGAATTCATACATTTTAACTTCTATGTATGTGGAATTCATTTTGAAGTTATTCATTCTTTTAACTTCTATATGTATGTGAATTCACGTGTTTGGTATCTTTTTCATATATTGGTAAAAGATTCATTCAATTCTATTAACTTTGATATATGAAGATTTTTTTCTTAATACATGTTTGATAATTAATTTTTATATATAAATTCATATCCTATCTGTTTGGTAATTAATTTTTATATCACATCTCATTTGTATGGTAATTAATATTTTTAGATATTCCTTTGTAAATTTTAAATTAATAACCCATCATATTGTTGCTCCTAAAGTAGCACAACATTATAATTAATATTTAAGGGGAATATTATTTTCTCCTGAACAACATGAATTATAATTTCTAATATTCCAGAAAAATATTGACATATTACTCTTGAAGAAGCAATAGCAAAATATAATGTGCCAAGTGCTCTTGAAGTAGCACATTATAATTCTCATTTTTTATTTAGATTTTAATTGCTCTAGAAATGTACGATGATATAAAAATCTAACATAAATTATGTTTTTACTCTCGAAAAGTAAATCGTTGTATAATTAATTATAATAATATTTGATTGCTCCTGAAAAGTATAAATTATAATTTTCAATATTACAGAAGAATATTGGTATATTGCTTTTGAATGTGCAATAATAAAATACAACGTGGTCTCGAAATAGCATATGTTTTGAAAAATGTATCATTTTGAATTTAAATTAATTCCTGAAGGAAAACATATAATTAATGTCACGAGGACATTGATTAGAGTGACTGCTAAAATGATATATGATTATATAATGTTTAATTGTATTTTTCGAAATTAAATAATTGAATTATATATTATATTGAACCAAAAGTTCAATTTAACTTTATTGACTAGCATGTTCAATATGATCATCACTGGATCAATAATGATAAGAAATTAAAAAATTCAAATAGATATTAAATGAAGAACCAAAGATTCTTCAATCAAATGAAATCTTATATGATGTTTATGAAGATTTTTCATTAACCATCACTAGTTAAAATAGGGATTGAATTCTTTGTATTTCTAAAATTTAATCAGGGTGATAAATGGGGTCCTATCATCCTTTACGTTGACCATCTAAATATTATTTATATATAATAGATTTGACACAAATACTAGATCATTGCATAGTGTTCGCAACCTGAAATTTACGAAATTACTACTCAAATTATGAGCATAGTTTTTAGATTATACAATCAAGAAAGCGTGTCTTGTTAATGCTAATGAGCTTAAATCTCAACAATTTAGTAAGTGTTAATTGGAATGTCGACAAATAGTCTAATAATATTGCATGTTAAATGCCTCCAATTAATATAATTGAGAACAAAGTACTTTTCATTTTCTGCTTAGGGAATGTTATTACCCATCATGTCAATATCATAGTTCTCTATGTTATATTGCCTTATGGTCGAGCCTAATTTTTTATCTATTTATTTTGATAGTGCATTACATGTAAAATTGATTCACCACAATATATTGAGATGGAAAGTAAAGTATTTTGAGAATAAATTAGTAGTTTTAACCCTTATATAATATCTCAAACCCTAATGGATGATATTTTATAACGCGATTTGCTGATTATCAATTTAATATTATATTTGATAAAGTTATGACATGCCTAAAGCATGATGTATTCGATTCTTATATAACAATCTCCAAATGAAAGTGAAGCAATTAGTAATGATGATCCTATTAAGGAAGCATATACTCTTGATGAGTATTTAGACGTAACAAATTATAAAATCCTAGAAAAGATGCAGTTACCTGAAATATTGAAAATCAAGATATCTCAATAAGTTATGTCGCCATAAGAAAAGAAATATAATCGAAAAAAAAAAGTTCTCAACAATATTTTTGCAAATAATATGATGCACCATATTATGAATAGCGAGGAAGCGAAATAAATTCATCGAAACATATCGATCGAAGCAATGATTGGCCAAATAAAAGAGACGTGATCACGAGATCCTAAATTAAATTTACTATATAAACTTGATTTTTTGGACCTGCAATCCGAAAACCTAAAGATATATACTTATGCGAAATGAGAAAGGAAAAAGTAAAGTCGTAATATGAAATGTACGACTCTTTACATAATGAATTTCGTAAAAAAATGTACAAATAGATAAATTATCATGTAATGGATACAATCACAAATCTCTATCTCGTTAGCTTGCCAATGCATGAAATTTGATATGCATGTAATAATTTTTTTATAGTCAAATCATCCGACATGACTATTAATGTTATGTTGAAAGATTTAATGTGTTTGAAGCATATAATTCAAGCAATATTCTCAAGAAGAAAGTTGAATACACATCGTACTCTTTTTTTCTTGACCAATGTTTTGTCCCATGGATTTTCCTGGCAAGATTTTTAATAAGACAATTTTTGTGGCGTACTTAAAAGATTAAACTGCTTTTCCTTTATTAGGATTTTTTTACAAAGTTTTTTCTAATAAGGTTTTAATGAAGTATATTTTTTGTATAATGAATGTCTATAACATACAAGACATTTACCCTTTAAAATCTCCTTTATGTACGGGATTCCCAAAGAGGTCAACAAGAGCTATTTTTCGAATCATGTTACTACATTCATCAAATATTAATAAATATCGCGATTGAAGACGGTGTTATTTAAAAATCAAACAAGACAACATTAGACATATTTCACCAGAAATTGTAATATTGAAGACATTAATATACAAGACTACAACACCTCATTCATATAGATAACCAAATACTAACCAGTGTAGGAATACAATTGATGACTTGATCTAGACATTTAATTTCACACCCAAATTTTTTTTTTTGATAAAATGAAAGTATCTCAACAAGTATATCCTTGTATATAGTATACCGAAACCAATGATCATAAATTCATAGTCCAACATATTTATCTTGAGATTGTAAAAGTATCTACATATCATTTCAAAAGGAGAAAATTACACAAAACCAGATTTTTAAAGTTTCAATTTCAAATTTCAGATATAAACTTTATTTATACAAAAATCAGATATTAATTTATCTCTATCTAAACTATTATTATCCAAACCCTAAAAATCAAAAACCATTTATCTCATCTTCATTCTCTCTCTTCATCATTCAACTTTCTTAGAGGCGGGTTTTCTTCCGTCTTCTCCATTTCTACGATTTTCGTTTTTTCATCTGCAAAACAATTTGCATCAATGGCTGTTGCAGATGTTGAGTATAGATGCTTTGTCGGTGGATTCGCATGGTCCACTGGCAATGAGTCATTAGAGCAAGCTTTCTCTCAATTCGGCGTAGTCATCAATCCCAAGGTCCGTTTATCGCAGAGATCGAATCCAATCCGATTAACAATGAGAAATGCCATCGAGGGGATTAACAACCAGGATCTTGATAGTCATAATATCACCGTAAACGAGGCGCAGTCCCGCGACAGCAGAGGCAGAGGTGGCAATGGATTCCGTGGAGGCCGAGTCAGGGAGGTTACGGTGGCGGTGGCTATGACCGGAAAGGAGGTTATGGCGGTGGCCGTGGCTATGGAGGCGATGGTCGTGGCAGATACGGTGGTGGTGATCGTGGTTATAGAAGCAGCGACGGTCCTGATGGAAACTGGAACTAAAGTCGTTATGATTACAATAGTTTGGTGATGGAAATGGAACGGCACAACCTTGGTAGCATTAGCTTCGGTTGTGGCAGCGATCCTACTTGGGTAGTAGAGGTGATTGGCCAGGTACTGATCGGGAGAAAACTGGTGGCGGGGGTGAGTAAATGGGTGGTGTTTGTGGTTTTAGTGTCGGATTTGGCAACAGAGATGAAATCGACATAACTTTGGTGGCCTTAGCTTCGATCGTTGTGGCTATCCTTCGATTTTGGGTTGTCGGGCTTTGTATTGAGTGTTGAGGTGATGGTCACAAGTTTTGGTGGTGGTCACATATTATTTGATAGTTTGTGACCAATAAATTGGTTAATCTATTACCGATAAACAATATGTGATTAATGAAAAATATAAATTGTGACCAAGAAATATAATTTGTGATTGATAACTTGACAATTTGTGACTATCTACTAAGTTGTGACTTATAATATTTGTGATTTGTGATCGATGAATAAGTTGTGACGTATAAATATTTTTATTTGTGATCGATTAACGAATTGTGACTTATAAAATTTCTGAATTATGATCGTAAAATAATTTGTGACGTATAAATTTTTGATTTGTCACCGTAAAATAGTTTGTGACTTATAAATTTTTTTATTTATGATCGATGAATAAATTGTGACATAAAATTTTCAATTGTGATTGTAAAATAATTTGTGACATTTCAATTTTTTATTTGTAGTCGATTAACAAATTGTGACCTATAAATTTTTTAAATTGTAATCGTAAAATAATTTGTGACATATAAAATTTGTGATTTGGACATGTTGTATAGAATTTGTGACCAAATTACATGGAATTGTGACCTTAATATATTTAAATAATAAACTATATGTTTAATTAATTAATTTATAAATAAAATTTAAAAAAATCTGACATTTGAAATTTTAAACTTTAAAAAATCTGAAATTTGAAATTTGAAATGGGTGAAACTTAACCTCTTAGTTATGAAATTTTCTCATTCAAAAGTCATACAAAATCCCCAAAATATAATAACCTAGAGTCCACAAATTAGTCCTACATGTCGTCATCCATGTACACCAGAATTTGGAATCTCGTAAGAGATCTACAACCAGTCATACCTTTTATGAGGTTCGAGGCTCACCTACAATGCAAGAACTATATAAGTTAATGCCCAGTAAGAAAAAATTATGCATGTCATGGGTATGACTTATGAGTCATAATGGTATCCGAACACATGCTATTTACTTTAAACGTAATGCTAAGAATGTATCATGCTCAAATATTCGTTAAAATCAACTCAAAATAATTTCATTGAAATCATTCACTGAGCCATTGACCCACCTACTATGCACTGGATAGAGCTCTCACACTATCAATATCAATAATCAGATGGTCAATATGACATCGACATCGACGAGTGGACCATTCTCTTATGACCACTAGAAGTCCACTCCCTAACTGCTCCAATGATCACCCCAGAATTATCCAACCCGACGAGCCAATAATCATAATATCACAAAGGCAAAGTCGAGTGGTCCAACTTTATCTACATTTGCAATCAACCAGAAAGTATCACCTATGATGTCAAAAAATATCACATCAGTATGCCTCACATGTCTCGGTGCCCTAGTAGTGTTCAATAAAATATTTTATGAAGAAAGCTCAATGTTACAATCATGTTGTACATGTTAGATTTTCAACCATGGACGTATGTCGTGCATGAAGATGAAAATGCTCGTGAATGACATACTTAATCAAAACCAATGTCAATATGTTCCAAAATCACATACTCAATTATCATACCCATCATATGATATAGAATGAGCTCCTTATCAAAGTTATGTAAATATTCCAACATTACTATATCCCAAATACTATGTTGTTGCATCATAGTTACAAATGAATTTTTACTTACCTTTATGTCCTTGTGTGTGCACTACCACAAAGTGTAGAACCACCTGCATTACCATTTAATATTAAACACAATCCCTAATTTGATAGCCTTAACATACACAATCATGTACTACGCACATTCATGCCATAATGATTTAGATGAAATTATCATTTCAAGTTACTGATCGTATTGCAAACTAGTCCCATAAATCTCACTATTTCTCGAGTTCAATTATGAATGTCAATGTCATCCAATTGTTGTAACAACCTAGCATTCCTTAAAATCTATTTTCCAGGCCTAAGAGATAATTAATGAACATGTAAAGGTTGAAACTAAATTAAACACGCAAATGGACAGAACTTGTTTTCAGGTTTTAGTTGTTGCTATGTCCCGTTTCATCCATCTTTTCACACCCCCAATCACATTCATTCCTCCTAAACTTTAAACATTCTTATATAACATATATGTGAAGGTAAATATGTTATTAAGTTACCACAAGTAGAAGGTTTACTACCTGAAAATCAGTCCATTTTTACCGAACACCAAATCAAGCAATTTCCCTATGACCGTTTTCAATTTCCATTGTATTAGCATGCCAGTAATCAAATTCTAGGCTATTAGAAATCATTTATATTCTTCTATATTTCATATAAGGCATTCATATTTATATCTCAAGTCATCTCCTATGTATTATTCCAAATCAAAGGTTAAATAGGTAGAACCCAGCAACTATGCAATTTATGTTCTCACTTGTTTTATTCAATATATCTCCAACAATTTTTATCTTTTTTTTCCATAATAACATCACAAAAACTAACCTCAACAAAACATCAAGCAATTTCAAGGGCTCAAGAGATTGTAACACCTTCAAAAACATTGAAAATAACCTTCGAACCGTGAGCTAAATTTGCCTTTTTAGAAGTTTAGTTTTCAGCATCTTGTTTCTGCTTCGCTCTTTTTCCTTTGCTTTCTCTTTTACTCGAGGTCACTTGAAGACAACTTGAATGGCTAAATACCCTAGTAGGAGGTATATATAGAGTCTTAAAATGGGTTGGAGTCGTGACTCTTGCTTAAGAATTAAGAAACTATTGTAGGCATCCAAGACATGTGTTAAGCAGGAGGTGGCTTCTTCCGGTAATATTTGACTTCTCTCTTCCCATATTTGGATACATATTGGCTTATAAGATATATATCTATCCTATATGAAGTACTAAGGGGTTAGGAGACGTGATGGAAGCCTTAAGGTCAAAGGAATTGAAGGTTAAAATGACAATGATCAAGCATGAGATGTTTCCAAGCATGAGGAGTCATTTGTAGTAAAATCTAATTTTACACTCATCATTGCAGTAGAAAACAAATTGTTTCTGGCCGATCTTAGTGTGTCTACAACCTAATTTAATTATCATAGGATCCTAAAATAATTTATAGAGTCAATTCCTTAATCGTTCATTCAATTCCTTACCATATTGGTGCTTGATTCTCAACCAACTTCAATAATTTGCGCATCAATATTTATAAAGTCACATGAACCTTATATTGTCGTATATCGATAATGTTTCCGCTCCTTTCAAGGTCACAGTCATTTAACACATCAATATCCAACATTTAGATTAACCTAAATTTCTACCCTAGCTCAATGTAAGATTCACCACCTAAGTCGGGAGGTCGAAGACTAACACCATATAGAGATCTTAAACTTCAATGATCCAATGCACCACTATAAGAGAAAATCATTTCAAACTATTGATGTAAATGCAATGACAATATAAATAGCAAGTAATACATGAATCATATTGGCCAAGTGTGTAAAATGAAGTTTGGGGGTATTACAAAGACAATGATGAATTGATACAAGAATTGAAATGATGGGAAGTAGCTGTATTCTTTTTCCCTCGATCAAGTCTTGTCCTATTGGGTTTTCTTGATATGGTTTTAACGAGGCATATATTTTACAATGTGTCATTCAAGTGATTTGTAAATAGTAAGTTTATTAGCAAATGATAATTGTACCCTTGGAACCCTTGAAATTATTATCATTGTATACATAATCCTTTCCTATAAATATATGACTCTAGTTCTCATTATAATACACATAAGTTTATTGACTTCCCTATTTTGTTCTCTATTTTTATCTCTAGCTTGTAATACTTTTTGTTATATTATTATGTCCTTATTTGGTTTAGATAAAAAATAATTCTTTTTTGTATATTTTAGCAAAAGTTCATGAAATGTATGATTAAAAAATTGTAAATCTCATTAAATATATGATTAAAATTAATTGTTGACTTTAACTTAAATTGTATTAATTTTTTAACGAAACCAAACGGGGACTAATAAGAAAAATAAGGGTGCGTTTGTTTTTCTATTTTCAGCCTTTAGTTTTGGAAAACACTTAAAACGTGTTTGGTATGGTATTTTTTAAAATGCATTTTCGAAAATAAAGTTAAACTTATAATAAAAGTTACATAAAAATTATAAAAAGAATATTTAAATGCATACAAATAAAAATATTCTCAATCCACACAATATAGAAATAATTTTTTTAAATGAAAAACGAAATGTGTTTTTAGTAATTTTAGAACAGACCCTAAAAATAAAATAATGAAAATGAACTCAAAATTGAAAATTAAAATATAAGCCAAACAGACCCTAAGATATTAGAGAAATTTCAAATGGCAATGGCTGAGTTAATTGCATTTAATGCACAAGAAAGACGTGTCAATCGATCAAAGAAGCTGCCAATAGAGAAAGTGGGCAAGTAATATAACCATATGATTATATTCCAAGAGAGAAAAATAAAAAGTCAGAAAAAATTTAATATGGAAAATTTAAGCCACATAACTATTTGAGGATGATATCACCAAGTTCAATCTCCTCCATTCAATTATATTCTTACTATTTTTGAATAATTTTATTCTTCGCTTCAATTATTTCAAAGTGATTATTAGTCCACTTTACCTGTCTCTTTCATTTAATAACGAACTAAAAAATAATATCTTAAATTTCTTTTTCATCTTGTAAATGTTTATCTACCTTGATTTAAAATTTCAAAAAGATAAAATTTGATTATATACGTCGAACAGGGGCGGACCGATACCATTTTTTTTTGTAGGGTCAAAAATGAGAATTCAAAGATATTTAGGTTAAATAAAGAAAAATTCAAAAACGAAAACTCAACAAAAAATAAAAATAAAAATTTGTGGGGTCACATGACCTCACATGATCTCATGTGGGTCCGCCCCTGACGTCGAGTGGACAATTGTAAGTTCAATGGCGGCATATTTAGGATGGAGAACTAAACATAATAATCGATAAATTGAATTATGTTACTCATTCTATCTATGCATTACTCTAACATGGAATCTCAAACTCTAATACCGATTGGGTAGAGTATTGTCACCACTTTGTCAACAGTTATAGCTCATGACGGCAGTGTAATTCATCATATATCTCCTAAAATCAGATTTGGGGTATCCATCCTACTTCAAGTCCATCAAGCCATGTACTAGACAAAGAAAATGTCAAGTTGTAAAGAGACTATAAAAGATTTCAAGATTACAATTCCCCATACTTGAAGTAAACAAGAGACTCGACTTAAGATTTCGATGTACTAATATCACGTGAAAATATTCACCAAGTGTGATTTATTGAAGTGTTTAATGAGCCACTACCACAAAGTGTTACATTATTCTCTTCGTCTTCGCATGTTCTTAAAAAATATTGACTATTAGTTAATTCTTTTATTGAGAGCCTGTTTGGTTAGAATTCTCCAGTTCTACAGTAAATCAATTCTCATTTTTCAACCACACATTTTTCAATAAAATAATATTCACGAGTGTTAAATTATTCTCTTCGTCTTCGCATGTTCTTTCATTGAATGAGCAGTAAGCTCGTACCATATAGACTCTTATATGAGCCTAACTCAAATACGTTATCTTCGATCAAGAAGACTTGATCGGAGTTCGTGTTATACAAGATTGCTTGATGCTCCTCGATTCCTCGACCACCCGCGGGTGTCCTAAAAATAAAGCAGTGAGTATCAATAATTCAATTTCTGCAGTGGGTTGTGTAAATTATTCGTTTTAAGTCAAATATTTACTGCTGTGGTTTTCTTGAACTAAACAGACAGGAAGCATATGTGTTAATCACGCTTTCGTTCTTTCAAATAGCAGACAAAATACAGACAGGACATGTATGGGTTCAAACAAACATAAAACACTGAAAAACGCGTTTTCATTTTTACCGAAAGATTCTTCGAGGATTGGACCATATTTTAATTATTAAAAATCAATTATTAAGATTAACAAATCATTTTACACGTGAAGATAAAAAGCAACACAATTAAAATATGGAAATAGAAAATGAAAAATTGCACCATTGGTCCCCCAGCCTCTTTACACTTGCAGTAAGATGTTCCTCAACTTTTAAAAAGAAGCAAGTCGGCAATTTACTTTATTACAATTACTCGACTAGTCTTCAATCTCTAAATATTGATATAGTTAAAATATTCATTAAATCTTTATATAACACTCACATAAACATGTCGTGTTGATAAGGTCTAAGTACAAATGGTTGTCATTTCCCTTGGCACCCCTTTCCTAAGGACTTGGACTTGATTCGTCGGTAAAAGCCCTCATCCAAAATACAACTTGAATTGGGGACACCGTACTTTGAAGTTTGGACGTTTCCCTTTGTTTACCTCTGTAAGAGGTTCGTTATAAGTTACTTTTCCTTCCGCAAGTTAGGAAGAAGAGATTCCCCCCTAGCATGAGGTTCCATCGAAAAACAAAAAACTAAGGAATCGACAACATTGAGCGAAACAATCTATCTTCGACCAACCCCAAAAGTTAAGGATTCAATTCTTTTAAGAACCAATTCAAGTTGAAAGCAAAATCAAAATTTCGTAAAGATGAATATATGAGCATTAGGTGACGATTTAACAGATTTTAAATGGTTTTCGTCATCAAGAAATTATTGTGTGACAAAAATGAAATGTTAAAAATTAATTTGTTCATTTTTAAAAGTTTCAGACTTGCTATTAGTGCAAATTTGGTACACCGTATTGTATTGGAGAAAGGACAAGGAAATCTCCAATGCAATATATGGATTCAGTCCGTTTTGGTAAACAAAAAGAGAAGATAATAATAAATATGAGAGAAAAATAAGAACATAGGAGAGATAGAGGAGGGAGAGTTTAAATATTGTCGACTCAACCGTTTAATAGATTTCTGTATCTAAACGAATCTTTACAATATCTATTTTTCTTGTCACGCCAATTAGATTGAGTCTCACTTAGATTCCATTGAAGAGGAATTTCGGTAGATATCGTCTATTTTTTTGCTTATAAGGCAAATTTTTATACAATTCGCATTAGCATTGGAGGCTTATATATGATAGGGTTATGGGAATAATATTAAGGTAGATAATTTGGTATTGATTTGATACGAAGTTTTGTGCTGAAACATATTTGAAGATAGTATAATTAACGAAAGATTATAAAATAAAAAATATGACTTATAATAAGGTTTTATAATTTATTAATTGAACTTTTTAATTCTAATGTCACTTTAAGTGATTTTTTTATTATAAGTAATTTTTAACTTGCATGTGAATATTTTGATATTAAACATAATTTTCTTACATGTAAGTGAATTTTTTGACTTGTATATAATTTTTTTAACTATATGTATAAGTGAGTTTTTTACTTCTACTAACTTTTTTAGTTATAAGAAATTTTTACTTTTAAGTACTTTGTCTAAACATACGTTAATTTTTACGTAGAAGTGGTTTTTTTGTCTTACAAGTGATTTTTAATTTATAACTAATATCTTTTTACTTATAAGCCATTTTTCATTAAGATTGATTTTTTTTCTTAGAACTCATTTTATACTTGTATATGAGGTTTTTGCTTATAATTGAATTTTTAAGTTTATCTATATGTAAACTTTCTAAAATGTTTTCCGTTTTATTTTTCACTTCAGTTACTGGAGTAACAAATAAAACCACTTTAGAATACGAAAACGCACCTCTGGAGTATAGGTTGGGGGACAAATGGTGCAATTTCCATTAAAAGTGTTCAGCCGAGCCGAGCCGAGCCGAGCCGAGCTGAGCCGGTAGGATAAGCTAGGCTGTCTTGTGCTACAAGATTGTCCGTGTATCGGGGAAGATAAACCCGGACAGCTATACATGTAATCATCAAACGATCAATTTAATTAATCACATCTTTGATCGCATCACGCCTTGCGTCATACCCATGTCATGCAAGTGTCAAGATGATGTCATACACCTTTTTGGGTTGAAAAAAAGGTACGAGGCACTGGATTTTTCTCACGCCTATCGATTCTATCCGAAACTGCAATTAAATAATTTCAGCCGTTGATTTCTAGACTCGCCTATGATTCTATCAATAATTTTTGACCCTGTTATTCGTCCTGATTTTTTCTGAAATAGTAATTTTTTGAAGTGGAGGATTTTACTCTCCACAATTATTAACTGCTACGTTTCCATTCGAAAAAGATAACTTTCAGACAATCTTCACGGAAAATAGTAATAATGAATAGCAATTTTGAATTTAGCTGCGCATTAAAATTTTCATTCTCATTTTTTTTTTTATTCATTTTTAACCAGATAATCTTCAGTAAAATAATATTTTTCATCACATCGATAACTTTTCCTTTTTTTTCAACCACACATTCTCTATCAATTTACTATTCAAGAATACATTCTTCCAAAATAGTCTGGGTCAAATACACCCTTATAGTTGAATTAAAATTTGACTATTACTTTCACTAAAGGTATGTTTGATAGATATTATTGAAGAAAAAATATATTTTAAATAGTGATATGATGTGAAATATGTAGTTATTAATGTTATGAAAAATATTATTTTACTGAAAAATGTGTGGTTAAAAATGAGTTTTGAAATAATGTATTTTGAAAGAATGTGTATCAAATAGGGATTAAAATTAAAACCATGCTTCAAATGAGGGTGTGCCTATTGTCTCCATTTGGGAATGACCTAATAGCATATTCATGAAAGTTTTATTGAAAGTGAAGCCCAAAGAAATTTGGTTTGAGGTTTTCTTTAATATTGGATGATATAGGGTGAATTGCAACGTCTCCATCATCTAAAGCTTTTAAGCGAGGTAATCGCATCTCCCTACATCAGTTAGTATCAAAGTTAGATGTAACATATTCAAGTCAATGCTCAAACATTTTCAGGGAGTGCGTGAATGATGTAGAATCATGCTTGAAATGAGGGTGGATCTATTGTCGCTATAATATGAATGATCTAATAGCACCTTCGTACAGTGTCCTACAAAGTGATTCCCAAGCAAAGTGAATTTGGGATGAATTTCCAAATCTGGTATTGAGTGATACAGGGTAGATTGTAACCATCGAATTGCAATCCACCCTGTATCAATAATAACATAGGTTTGTAATGTAAAATTGTAATAGATAAAGGGTAGTGTTATGGATACATAAGTGTACCCACAGAGGTGTCCATAATGGACATTCGACGCCCTCTTATGCTCTCAACAGGAGTCTCCCAATAGGGGCGCCCAGTGTCCATTATGTCATCCCTATATGTGCACATAACATTTTTCATAGATAAAATGGAAATAGATGTAATTATACAATAAGAGAGACTCGCATCTTTTTGCGTAGCCCACCTAAAAACTTGAAATAGACAAAGGTTTTACATGGTTGTTACAAATTTTGAAATTTCTTTGGTCAATGCGCTGTTGGGGTGTTGAATATTTCACCATCAATCTTGGCACTTGAATGGGCTCAATTTATCTATATTTGTGTCGAGTATCTTGATGTGGTAATTTTGACTACTCCCTATTTTAAGTTCAACCACTTTAAAAACGATTTATTAACTTTGACCTCCGTTCTTTCATTACGAATTCAATAAAAGTGATTTCATGAATGTAGAAACTTGCTTGCTTCTCTACTTAGAAAATCTCTAATGATAATATGAATTGAACTAAAAAAATTTGCTACATAAGTTAAATTTGACAACGTCAACAAAAGTTATTATAAAATAAAATGTATCTAGGATTATGTCAAACGACGTGACAAGAAAGTTAAATTTGCTGATTACCACTACTCTAGGTGACTTTGAGCTCCATGATATAGGCCCCGTTCGGTAGGGATTAAAATCCAATTAAAATTGAAAATATAGCCGTTATTGGATCCCACTCGTCTAATAAAAGTCAACAATAACGACTAATTTTTCAACTTTAAATATTGATTTAATCAACAAGGATATTATTGCGATAGTTTCATCAGACTCACCAATATATAGATTTTAAATCTTAGGACATGTTTGGTAATAATTAAAATTCAATTAAAATTGAAAATATGGTCGTTATTGGATCCCACTCGTCTAATAAAAGTCAACAATAACGACTAATTTTTCAATTTTAATCTCTACCGAACAGGCCCATATTATCCAACTGGTAATGCTAAATTAAGAGGCTTGATCAATGATCACGATGTCACCTAAGCTAGTGATAATATAGTAAATTTCATTATCAGAAAAAGAAAATATTAAATTTATGATAATTCTATTAACTTCAATTTGTCATTTCATTTAAACGGATTCGACTACGTTTTAGACTTTATTAGAATCTCGTTCTTTAAAATTTATTTTTCTTAAATTCATTTTCAACCATATATTTTATCAATTTTTTTAACAATATATTTAAAAAATATATATATTTTACAAAATTTATTCAAAAAATAAGGCTCGAACAGGGATTTAATAATTCTTCATCTTCTGAAATATTAACAAACTTTCCTGTTGACCAATAAATGGATAAACATTAACGAAACCTCAAATTTCTAAATTTTGACTGAAAATTAATTTCTCATCTCAAAAAATCTGGCATCGGCTCGAGTCAATGAAAATAGGAGCCGACGACTCTACTTGACCGCAAAAGCACAGTTCTGTACTGTACCGTGTAGTTAATTAGAGCAGCACCGTCAAAAATTATACAAACAAACTGTACTTTGATTTCGTCACTTTACTGTTAAAACCCCTAATTAACCATGGTTTATTGAAAGCCGACGCGTGTCACCATCTACGCGGTTCCTTCTTTCCCACCCACCACCCACCACCGCCTTATTTATTCAGCCCCAACTTCATCAATCCCTCTGCTCTTATCATTTACAAATTTTTCTTCCTTTGCAATGTCGAACCCTGAAACAATTTGAACTACTTTGATTCATTCGTGTTTATCAGAAAAAAAAACTGGGTTCGATTTACTGATTATTTTTTGTTTCCGTAGTTTTGAAAATGGTTTTTTCTGAGAATTTAATGGCGATGGAACAACCATGGGGGACGCTCTGTCAAACGTTTGCAGATTCTTGGTATTGCGATGTCTTTTCTAAAGAAACAGAAGCCCTAACAAAAGTCTTGCAGAATTCGTTCGCAAATCCATCGATTGAGAATGATTCAAGTCATGAAATTTCGACGGATACGGTTGAGTCTTTTCTTGTTAGTCCCGAATTGACGCCTGTGCAGACACCCACTGCGGCGAGAGGTTTAGGAAGTGGAGTTCCAGTTTCGAAACGCCGGATTGACGCGCCGACGGGGAAGATAACTAAGCGAAAGTCGCGTGCCTCGAAGCGGGCGGCGGCGACGACGTTCATCACGGCAGATCCGGCGAATTTCCGACAGATGGTGCAGCAGGTGACAGGGGTGAGATTCGGCGGTTTGAAAGGTCAGTTTGCGGCGGCGCAATTGGTGAAGCCGGAGCCTCAAAGAACTACGAGTCACATGCAGGGTGGTGGATGCTTGCCAACTCTTGACACCTCAGCTTTTTTGCTGGACCAAGTGGGGTCCACTTCATCTCAATCTTTTGAGCTACCGGCCTCTAATGTTCCTCCGTCGCCGCCCATATCGGTGGCTGATGGTGGCAGCGGCGGCGGCTTTGAATTTGATTCCTATTTTCCAACTCTCGAGTCTTGGAAAGCTGTGTGACCTGAATTTTTTTCTTTCAAATCTTGGTCTAGACAGTGCAGTGGGGGTGATGGGGGTATCCGTAAATATTTTTACTTTTTTATTTGCCTTTCGTTTCTGTGTGGACATGGGTAAGGTTGGTCGCTGGCATGTATGGCTGGGTTTTTTTTTTCTTTTAATGATGAGTAATATTATGATAGTATAATTAAAAGAAGTGTTTATAAATAATTTAAACTATAAATAAGCCAAATATATTATCAAACAAATTATAATTATGGGCTAAAAATATTAAAGAAGAGGAGAAATTGTTGCTCCATCGATCTTAGAATGATGTTAAAAAGAACGAGAAAACTAAAAAAAAGCTCCGTCATTTTCGCTTATTTCATCCAATTTCATCATTATGTATCGATTTTCTTTTGACAAACGATATATATACTGAATTAAGCCGTAAGTCATCAAAATCAAGAACAATTAATTTAATTTAACGGATTTGATAAATGTACAAAATACATTAATCATGAAGCTGCTTTGTTTAGAGCGTATACATTTGTATACATCTTCAATGTTCGATTTATTGTTGCTAGTGCATAAACGCCAATAAATCTTTTTTCGATTTCATTACACTTTAGAGGCTAAGAGTTTGTTTGGTAGAGATTAAAATTGAAAAATTAATCGTTATTGTTAACTTTTATTAGACGGGTGGGATCCAATAAATATATTATCAAACAAATTATAATCATGGGCTAAAAATATTAAAGAAGAGGAGAAATTGTTGCTCCATCGATCTTAGAATGATGTTAAAAAGAACGAGAAAACTAAAAAAAACTCCGTCATTTTCGCTCATTTCATCCAAATTCATCATTTTGTTTCGATTTTCTTTTGACAAACGATATATATACTCAATTAAGCCGTAAGTCATCAAAATCAAGAACAATTAATTTAATTTAACGGATTTGATAAATGTACAAAATACATTTATCATGAAGTTGCTTTGTTTGGAGCGTATACATTTGTATACATCTTCAATGTTCTATTTATTGTTGCTAGTGCAAAAACGCCAATAAATCTTTTTTCGATTTCATTACACTTTAGAGGCTAAGAGTTTGTGTGGTAGAGATTAAAATTGAAAAATTAATCGTTATTGTTAACTTTTATTAGACGGGTGGGATCTAATAACGATCATAATTTTAATTTTAATCGAATTTTAATGATTACCAAACATGTTCTTATTTAACCCTCAAGGGTAGCTCAATTGGTCAAGTCTTGGGTTTGCTCCTCAATGGTCACCAGTTCGAGTCCCCTCAGGGCCACTGAGGTGAGAAACGGCTGTAAACTTCAGGGCCCCGTGGAATTAGTNAACATTTATTTTTGTTTAATACATTCTTAGTTGCTCCCCAATGGTCACCAGTTCGAGTCCCCTCAGGGCCACTGAGGTGAGAAACAGCTGTAAACTTCAGGGTCCCGTGGGATTAGTCGAGGTGCGCGCAAGCTGACCCGGACATCCACGGTTATCAAAAAAAAAAAACATGTTCTTATTTGAATACCTTGTGCATTCATTTGTGAAGAACACTTCCCAAACATAGTTCAACGCACTGCCCACAGATTTCTTTTTTCTATTTATAAAACATTTTATAAACACATCCCAAATACAAAGCCAACTAAACTATTGTCAACCACCCATCAGTACGGGCAGTCACATATTGTCCCTCGCTAGCTAAACATATAGAGGTGAAGTGGACCCCACTTGGTCCTAAAACCTGACGTGTAAACATTCCCACGCTGCGAGTAAATTGTACCATGATAATTTTTGAAATTTTTCCTTTCGTTCAAAATTCTACCAACAGAATTCCGACAGAAATTTGGGATATAAAATATTGAAAAAAATAGGACAGGGCTTTTCCCCACAGGCTACAGGGAACCGAGTTGGCACCCTGTGATAGGCTGGGAGGCTGAAATACAGGCTTTGTACGTATAGCAGGGCCCAAAAAATAAATACTCATCCCCTAGTGTGTCTATTCTATTGGGATTATGTGGCTCCATCTTCTATACATGTAGTGTAGTTGTAATGAAAAATTCTATTTGTATCTAATTTTTTACTTAATATTTTATCAAATTGACAAATCTATGAGGGGTGCCTGGGTCCACAGGCGCCCCAATAGGGGGTGGCCACTTATCAATCGATAATTCATTAGGTAAAAAATTAGGTACGTATTGCAAACTCCATTTGTAATTTTTGTAGGTAAAAAGGGATTTATGCTTTAAAAAAAAAAAAAATAGTGGAAAGGAATGGCCACGTTTAACCATTAAAATGAACTTCTATTCTCCAAGTCGAATTATTTTAGCTTAAAAGGGTCCTTCATACACACACACTGACTGAAGCCATTTGGTCTATTTGAGATTATACTCTTTATAATTTTTTTTTTTTATCTAAATTATAAAAAAAGTATTTTTATTTTTTTTTACTATGGAAAGAAAACAACTTGTACCCCATGTAATAGTTTGATATGATTCACATTTAATGTGTGTTGAGTCAAATTTAACATTGAATTTTTGTGACATGAGACGGATACAACTCATCATATTGAGCCAACCCACATTTATTGATGATTTTCTCCGAAAATTTTGGGAAAAATGTCAATTTCCTATCTTAAGACTATTGGTCATTGGATACATACTACGTACGCTCTATGTATTCATGTTGTCGTAGTTCATCTTATTACAATTTAGGGGTTGTTCGATAAAAAAAAATTATAAAAGTTTTAGTAGATTTTGATTAAAAAATAAATGTACGAGTCAAAAGTTAATTAAACTTATGGAACTCGTAAAATATATGATTAAAATTAATTGTTTACTTTTACCTCCATATTTTAACAAGTTTTTAATCTGTCCCAAACAAACACTTAAATTTACTTTATAATTTTTTTCTAATGTGGCTAATCATATTTAGCCCCTATTTGGTTTGCATAAAAATAGATTTTTATTAGATTTTGATAAAAATCGATGAAATGTGTTGTAAAAAAATTGATAAAAACTGTAGGTCACATTAGATGTGTGATTAAAAATTGTTAAGATTCGGGGTTCCATCTTAAAAAGTCAACCTTATTAAGAGGAGTAGCCCAAGATCTTTATTAATTGGTCTGTGTCTACATCTTTATTCGATGTGAGATTATATCCCTTAACACGCCCCCGCAAGATGGTGGCTCGTTTGAGCAGACCAATCTTGAAATCCACGTGCTCACTTTTGGAGTCTTAACGGGATCGAATCGCTCGTTGGAGCATAATGGGCTCTGATACCAAGGGATTATATCCCTTAACAAAAATGAATTTAAAAAACGAGTTTCGAGAAATGGGATGATACAAAGACCTAGTTCAACGTAACTAACCATATTTTTTTTTTTTGACGTAAAAATCCGCAGCCGATACTCGTGAGTGCGCACTAGGCAAACATCGTTCCATGTGTAGTAGCTCGCAAACTACACAATAGAGATAAATTGCACGAGGCAAGCCTGGTGCGATAAGCTCGATCGAGAAAGTGTTGACAGGGGATTCAAACTCGTGACATTCGGTCTCCGCATTCACAAGTTCCACCAACTTGATCATCAATCGTATTTAGTTCAACAAACGATGGATGATTAAAGAGTTAGCAATTATTTACAAACATTACCTAAAAGTCAAATCATTTTTAATTCAAATATTTAAGCTCAGTTTGATCTACATTATTATTTCATTAAAATGGAAAATATGACCGTTATCAATCGGATCGACATTTAAATTCAAATTTTTTATCTTTTGTGTGGGTCCAATAACGACTATATTTTTCATTCTCATTCTACAATAATTTGGCTCAAACATGGGCTTAGTAGGATTTAAAAGTACTATTCAATTATCTATCACTATTTTTTTTTTATCTATTTATAAATACAAATATTTTAACAAATATATGTTAAAACTC
Source organism: Fraxinus baroniana (assembly GCA_903798355.1). NCBI lineage: Eukaryota > Viridiplantae > Streptophyta > Magnoliopsida > Lamiales > Oleaceae > Fraxinus > Fraxinus baroniana. The sequence goes on from CAIGRO010202442.1 coordinate 22,531, forward strand.
CAAGTTAGCCTCTATTTGAGCCACATTAAAATTCACATTCTTATTTTTCTATTCATTTTCAACAGCACATTTTTTAATAAAATAATATTTTTCACCACATCAATAATTTTTCCTTCTTTTTCAACTTCACACTTATCAATCTAATATTCCAAAATATATTCTTTCAAAATAATCTGCCTCAATCACACCCTTAATAAATAAATTGTCCATCACAATCGATTTTGTTAGGAAAAAAACTATTAAGAGTGTGTTTGTGCGCATTAAAATGAGAAAATGCATTCTTTTGAAGTGATGTGATGGGATATATGTGATTGAAAAAGAAGGAAAAATTATTGATGTGATGTAAAATATTATTTTATTGAAGAATGTGTGGCTAAATATAAATAGAAGAATGAGAATGAAAAAAATAATGTGGGACAAACCGCGACTAAAAGTTGAAGTCAATTTGCATTATCATTGTGTGATTTCAACTGCAAATTTAACGTGGTGGTCACCCCTGCAAGTCAACAGAGAGAGTCAAAAATCAATTAATATATGATGGGATATTAATTAAAAAAAATAGGCAAGTCTGTTACGGAATGAAGTAAATCAAGTCAATTGGAAAAGGACAAAACAGTACAGTCAAGTACAGCTGCCCCTCTTTGACCCTTTCAACTTTGAATTATTCAACTACCAAAATTTCCATCAAAAACCCTCATAAAAGAGGGAAGAAGAGGAAAATTCCCCCAGAAAAATTCAGCCGTGTTTTGTATTTCCAAGAAGAATCAGTTATGGAAGAGAATAATACTATTTATCATTATAATGATGAAATATCGATAATATGACAGTGTACGAAAAATAATGGAATTGAACAGTTCAATTTTTATGAAAAAGAAATAAATGACTGATACATCTTGAATATTTCATTATCATGAGCGTAAATAACATTACTCTCCAAGAAAACAAGAAAATTGCTGTTTTTGCACAACTTTATTGTAATTTTTGGTGACGAAAATAGACTGGAGTTCAAAGTAAGCCTGAAATTTTGCAGTCTCCTAGTAGAGCCAGTTTTGGACGTAGGCCCGCCCCTCGAGCCCAAAACTGGAGGGGCCCTCATTTTTTGGCACCCCCCCCCTTTTTTTTTGGTTTTCTGTCTGGCCCAAAACTGAAGGGCCTGAATTTTGGCCCAATTTCTTTATTATTATTATTATTATTATTATTATTATTATTAATAAATGGTAACCAAACCTTCCCCTTTCAGTTCAACTCCAACTCTCCAACCGTGAAACATCGCGATGATGATTGTGAGACGCTCTTTGAGGTCGAGAGCTTTTTGAACTCAGTTTCATTCAATGAACTTTGCGAAGGTAAAGGATTCTTGTGTATGACACAAGTTGGGGTAATTTATTTCGTTTGTTTGATGCCCAGACTTTCAAATATTTAACTACCCTAGAAGTGGAAGAATCTAAAGTCTTGAAATCGGGTTGTTCAATTACATTTGTGAGTCTTTTTTTCTTTTCTTTTATTTTTTTTTGTAGAATTTTACTTGTGAATATTCTTTTGTGTTTTTTTTTTTTTTTGTTAGTTGGTGTAATCTGTATGAAATTTACAAAATTTATGTATATAGTGGAGATTTGAGTGTGGGAATACATTTGAGAGTCGGGTTAGGGTTCGAATTCGGGTAAAGAGAAGCTTTGAAGCCATTGTTGGAGAAGAAAAGACAAAGGTTTTAGCTCTCAACCTTTTCAGTACAAGAACACATTACACGAGTGTAAGTTGTGTAATTTCCCTTAAAAGTTACTAGTGAGACACTAAGACTGAGCGAATGACCCAATACCCAACTCTTTGCAGGTAAGTTCGTAGATGATTCGCCGGAGATGGAACAGTGGGTTGTGAGATGTGACAGTGATTTTCGCTGAAATTCTATTTCTCAATTAAGCAATGGCTTACCCTAACTTAATATTGAAAATATTTGAAACCTTGTTGGCTTATATAATTGTAGTCTGGTCGGCTTATATAAATGATTATTATAGCTCGTATGATCAATTGCACATGCTCACGTAGTAATTGTTCAGTTTTAAGTTAGCAATACGTTACATAATATACGGTCGAATTTACGTTGATTCTAGGGGGGACCACTTTTCGGAGTTCGCCTCGAACCCCGAAAATCACAGGACCAGCTCTGGCTTCAAGTAACCAGGAACCTTTTATAAATAATTATATAATTTATAATATATTAAATATCACATCATGTGAGAATAATTTTTTTTGACGATTTTAACCATAATATAATAGTACTTTACTTTTCTTTTTCCAATATGTAATAAATACTGCAAAAATTTTGTAATGTATGAATTTCATATAATTAATTCTCAATTAATTAATATTCACATTAATATAAACTCATTGAATATTGATTGATGAATTTTCATCTACATGAATCTAAAGTGAACCTAGCTGTGGTACCAGGCTTTGGTTCACAGCCTGGTACCAGGCTCTCTCACATTGGGGGTGGGTGGGTACATTTTTGGGGGGTTTTTTATTGAGATGGGTCCGCATCGGACCCACCTCATTGTGCGGGGGGAGCTTTACCAGGCCTTTTACAGGCTTGGTAAAGCAGGGAAATCCATCTAAAGTTATTATAGATGAATTTATTTTTATTCATGTATCTAAAAATTTTAATGAGTGTTTAATTTCATGCATTAGCAATTAATTCTTACAAAAATTTTGTCATGTATGAATTTTGTTTTATTAATTCTCAATAAATTTAAATTTAAATTAATTTAGACTCAATTAATCTTGATTTGATGAATCTTAATTTATATGAATTTAGAGTTATTATAGATGAATTTATTTCTATTCACGTATTTAGAAAATTTAATTGATGTTTAAATTCATGTATTAAAATTAATACTTATGTACCAAATGTAGTAAGTTTTTCAACGAGTAAACATCATAGTCATCATAAAAAAAAAAATTGAATAATAGAAGTTGAATTTTGAGAGCACAATTTTCTTCTCTTAAATTTTTATCTTAAATTTTATTTCTTTTAGTTCGTTTGAGACTTATCATATCACAATAACAAAATGTTATCAAATATTACTTTTACAATACTTATAAAAAGTATTTTAAAATAATGTGCAATTCACGTTCAACATTGACTAGTATTATATAAAAGTTTTAATATTATGGCAAGGGTTATTGCCTATGTGGCCTATACTCTGGTCGATTTAGAGTATGTTCTTAGCTAACACGAACTAAACTTTTAGTAGATTTTGAAAAAAGTTGATAAAAAGTGTGGTTGAAAAATTATGGAACTCATAAAATATGTTATTAAAATTAATTGTCGATTTTAATTTTAATTATAAATTAATTTTAATCGCAACCTAATATGGGCTAAATAAAAAAAGAGGAACTTGCATCTATAATATGCATGCATAATTCGAGAATATGTGCCATAATTTTCTGGAAAACTGGTACAGTTGTCTCAAACCTATGCTCATTTTGCATCTTTTTATCTTGACCTTTATACTTGGCACAAATGGTCCCCCAACATTTATATTATTAGTGCAAAAAATCATTCTGGATAAGGGTAGTTAGTTTTAAATTTCACATTTAGCCCAACCTTTGCCAAAAGTAGGAATCATGTCAAAACCAATTTTAGGTCTTATTTTTGTCCCTAATTTTTGAGAGAAAAAATAAGCCCCTCTTATCTAGGGCTGATCGTGGGTCGGTTCGAATCGATTCCAAAATTTTACTTAATAAATAGAACCGTCGGATCCAAATATAATTATAGAACCGTTCAGGTTCGGTTCCGTTCGATTCCGTACCATAATTAATTTTTTTATCATTTACAGCAACACTACATGAATATAACTAATGTCATTTCATTCGTAACTTTTACAAACTAACGTAACCCAATTCAAAAATATATAAATAACTAGCGTCGAATAACATTAATTCAATGCATACAAATACCAAAAAGTAGATATTAATATTAAAATGTCGGTGATCCATATCAATAATTCATTTACTTCAAACAATCCGCCTGCATAAAGAAAATGAAATATAAATTACAAACTATTTGATTTAATTATCAACCGCTTGAACACAATTATAAAAATAAAATTTGTATAGTTTTTAAATAGATGCATAAATGTGTACTTAATTTAGAAGTGATGCACTGGCGCGGTTGTGGAAAATGAAAATTACTTAGGGTTTCAGGAGAGAGAAATAGAAGTCCATATTCTTTACAAAAATTACTAATAGATCCCAAACTCGATTGTTTCTTATTTTTAAAATGGGCTAACGGGTTTTTAAATGATTTGGACTAAAATTAAAATTATGAAACGATCTGATTTATTTAATTAAATTGTTAGTTTATTTAGAAAAAATAAAATAATTTAATTATTTCAATAATAAAAAAAATATTTAGTTTCGGTTCTTGGTTTAGATCCGAAACTCGACCCAAACCCATCGGTTCTCGATTCGGATACCCGTTCGGGTATTTAACTTATGAAAAATCGCTCGATTCGGTCTGGTTCAGTTCAAGACTTTTGTCAAGTCCTACTCTTATCACTTATTTTTAAAGAGAGAACTTCATTCTTGCTTTAAATAAACAATAATCAAGTAAAATACAAACAAACAAATAAATCTCTTCTGCAACAATCGACCAAAAACCACCATCAGTGCCAATCGTAGTAGTCCCTACCGCCATAATTCTCACCCCGAACAAAACTATTCCCATCTACATTTAACCACAGCCGCCGCCACTCCAAAACACCACCTATGTCAAACCCCACCACCACCCCTCCTCAGATCAAACTTACACTTTGCATCAGAAGTGTTGTCAAATTAGATTTTTACCTTTTGGCACAATCCCGTGAATCCCATCACAAATTATTCAAATTCCAATATTTTCACTCTTCATTTTTATTTTGCCATTTCAACTCCAAAGTTGCTCTCTGTGACCCAAAACTAACGGTCTTTTGGACGTAATCCATCCAGAAGGACTTATTGGGCCAGTATTGTAAAGGTTGGAAACAATCTATGACAAGTTTGAAAGATTTGGACTAAAAACATAAAATGGACAAATATTTGAGATCATTGCTGACAATTTCCCTACTTTTCTTGAAATCATCAAATCTTGATTATTTTAAGGTGCAAAACAACACATGATACCTAAGACCATCAAGATTGTGTATAATGAAAGAAACAAAATTAGCATCCATTTGGTAAGAATTATTATATTGTTTAACTTATGAATAAATAAAAATAAATGATGAATAATATTTACGAGTTCATTAAAATATATAATTGAAAATGAAGTTTGACCATATAAAAATAATTTTAAAATTTCACCAAATGCTAAATAAATAAGGAGACCCAAGTAACATTATATTATTACCTAGAGTGTAGCACAATAAAATATTATTTCTTTCTGAGGATCCTTTTGACTTAAGCCACATGATGCGGTTTTATTTCTTAAAAAAATTAATTTTAAAGAAAAATGTCAAGAAAAATGAAGAAAAGAAAAAAAGAAAAAAAGAGAGCTAAACGTCAAGATAAAAAAAAATGTTTGAAGATTCAACGTTGTACGGACAAAATCCAACCAAAATCGCCTCGTTCGGTAGAGATTAAAATTGGATTAAAACTGAAAAACTAGCCGTTATTGTTGACTTTTATTAGACGGGTGAGATTTAATAACGACTATATTTTTAATTTTTAATTGAATTTTAATATCTACCGAACAAGCACTAAATTTAGAAGGTTATAAGTTGAACGTAATTAATTAATTAATTAATTAAATATGAATTACAGAGAGTCAAACGTTAAAGATTGAACGTACAATTTGTCAAGAAAAATAGAATCAAAGTTGTAAATTCAGCGATTATTAATTACACTTTAGAAAATCTTTAAATTCCATCTATACCCTTTATCCATTAACTAGGTAGTTGATGTTTATTATTTCAAGATGTATTAAATAAGGGTATATGTGGAAATGAAAAATTTAATACATGTTTAAAATGGAAACATGACTATCCTTTTGGGACGGACAAAAATAGTATACAAGACTATCTTTTTGGGACGGAGGGAGTATATTTTTGAATTTTAATTGAATTTTAATATCTACCGAACAAGCACTAAATTTAGAAGGTTGTAAGTTGAACGTAATTAATTAATTAATTAAATATGAATTACAGAGAGTCAAACGTTAAAGATTGAACGTACAATTTGTCAAGAAAAATAGAATCAAAGTTGTAAATTCAGCGATTATTAATTACACTTTAGAAAATCTTTAATACTACAAACAATTTCAGTCACCTTTATTTTTGAAATGTTTTTAAGATTTAAAACTTGACTTTAGGAACAAGACTGAGTCATATGCTTAACGAAGTCAAAAGGGTTGTCTGAAAAATAATATTTCTTACGTAACAAAATTTTTTTGGGACCCTGTTTCCTTGCCAGGAAGGGGGTTCTCAGGTCAAACTCGGGCGCTCCCCTATAGGTGGGGGGAAAGTCAGGTGCCTCAGGGGGATTTATCCATTTTTTTATTCTTTATTTAATTTGTGACATGTTAGGTAGGGTTGACTAGAGTGTCCTCATTTATTTAATTTTGTTTGTTCCATTTGGTAATAATAGAAGCTCGTGGACCTTAAAATAATCGAGATTTGACCGTTTTAAGAAAAGAATAGTATATATATATTACACATTAAAAATTATAGACGCAAATTCCTCTTATTTTAATTAATTTAATGTTGATTTTGATGAAAAAAAAATCTCGAGAATTTTCCCCATCTTTTTTCTTTATTTTTATTTCGATATTTTATGGGTTGAAGAATTTTCAAAGGGTCAATTTCAAATAAGGGCAGCTGTACTAGATTGTCTGAACAGCTTGCCTAATCTTTTTTAAAATAAAAATAGAAATAGAAATTATTAATTACAAGCTGACCGTCCAATACTCCTCTACTTTCATCATCTGACGGCTATGGCACAATTTTGACTATCCGGTTGACCGAATTGTGATGGCGTATGTGGGGGAGTCCACACCGTTGAATTTAGGGTAAGAAACACACCGATGGTAATGATAACAAATTCCAAAAA
>CAIGRO010202459.1:0-25135 GCA_903798355.1 Fraxinus baroniana
ATTAATTATTTGGTCACAGATAATCAAATACTTGGTCACACACTACCAACAATAACCACCAACGTCGCCGTCCCCACCACAAAATCGCCACCGCCACACGACCACCACCGCCACCATAGATCCACACACAATAACCACCAATGTAGAGCACACCACTCAATAGCAAGAAAAAAAAAAGAAAGACTCTACAACAAACACCTACACAGCACCACTACAGAACGAAGAAGAAGAAGAAGAAGAAAAAAAAAATGAAGACTGAAACGGGGAAGTAGCAAACACCATCCCTTGCCGATTGGAAAACCACTCACTAGAGGCGGCTCCGGTAGGTGGAGTTTGTCTTGAATTCTGGTAATTCTGTGATATCTGGTTATCTAATAATTCTGTAGCTATGGCTATACCAGATGGAAAATTGAACATTTCAGACAACATCCCTGCGGTTTCATACACTGGAAGTCCACCGGATTCTTCTTCTTCCATACCTACCAATGGCGGTGGAGGCTCAAAGCCTTGAACTCTGAGTTTATCCGGGCGGATCTGCTGCGCTACGAGTTGTTAATGCTGGTGGTGTTGTTCTTGTCGTGATCTTTCGAATCCATTTGGGAAACTGAAAATACCTTGATGAAATTCTTGGGACGTAGATTTCGAATGATATTTCCTTATCCAAGATTTCAATTAAATTGTGACCTTTCGAATGAGAAGTAACAGAAGGGAGTGACGCAGCTGCTATTCCCATATCAGTTTCTTCTTCTTCATTATAACGTCTCGCTGCCCGCTGCCGCTGCTTTCCCGGCAGCGAAATCGCTGCTGCTTCGCTGCTCCTAGCAGCAATTTGGCTGAGGGGAGGGGAGGGGAGGAAGAGAGAGATGGAAGAAGGGGGGAAATGAAAATTAGGGTTTTAATTTGTTTTTTACCTGAATTATGATTAAAAAACTTTAATACCTGATATTTGCATAGTAAACTTAAAATATTTGGTGCAGTGTAATTTCCTCTTTTCTTCTAGGGAAGAATTCATGGATCATGTTTTAACTATCACCAAATCAATTTTTAGGCCTTAAGTTTAAAAATTACAAAAATTGGGTATTAATTAATTATATTTTATTAATTAAATATATTAAAATCACAATTATACAATTAATGGTCATGTATACATACTTGTGGGTAATAACTTATTTATTGGTCACATTTTATCAAATTAATTGATCACAAATTATTTTTCGATCACAAATCAGAAAATTTACAGGTCACAAATTATTTTACAGTTACAGATTAAAATTCTCAGAGCACAAATAAAAAAATTGATAGGTCACAGTTCATTAATCACAAATATTATGAGTCACAACTTATTAGTCAGTCATAAATTATTAAATTATCGATCACAAATTAATAATTTTTTTGGTCACATATAATTTCATGATCACAATTTTTTTTTCATTGGTCATGTATTATTATTGATTACAAATTAATCAATTTAATGGTCACGGTCTACCAAATAATTGGTGACCACCGCCAACACTTGCGACCTCTGACATCACCACTGCCTCCGATGCTCCAGAACCACCACCACTGCCGCCAGAACCACCACCACCTCACGACAACTAGAAACACAGTACTCTCCATCACTTCACAACCACCACCACCACACAAAACACCATACCACCCAAACCGCCATATCCACCACCATAGCCACTGCCATAAAAATCATCAGATCTACCACCACAAACTCTGCCACCACACAAAATACCACCACTACACAAAACATCATCGAGCAGCATCACAACGTAGCGGTGCTATGGCTGCTAAGAGTCGCCAGAGTGGGTGGATTTGCGTCGAAACTCTCGGCGATTCTCTCTCCTTCTGGGGTGAAATGGATTGAGGGTGGTTACGGGGTTGGCCGACAACGATAGATGGCAGCGACAAAAAGGTGATGAGTGATTGAAGCTTTTATCGTGTCACGCATAGTTTCATCATTGTGATTCAAGCTCCTGGCTAGCTATATGGATTGACAGTGGTGATGGGCTGGGTAACGACGACGGGCGGCGACGACGGAAATGTGAGGAGTTCGTGGTCGAAAGAGGAGGCGGCGGCGACGGGAATGTGAGAGAGAATTGAGGGATGAGATTGGGTGGGTTTAGAGAGAGAGAGAAGAGTGAGACGGGAGAATGGAAATAAATTCGAGTTTTACCCGATTTTTGATTAAATAAACTTAAAATTTGATTTTTGAATTTGAAAACTTAAATGTCTGTTTTTCTGTAATTTCCTCATTCTTCTATCTACTTTTTGTCATCTTAACCTCTATTTGGTTTGAATAAAAATTAGACTTTTAATATACTTTGATAAAAGTTTGTGAATTGTGTGATTTGTGAGGAAATGAGGATCAATCATGGACTTAATTTGTCTCCATCCCATTGTGAATCATTTTTATTTTTTATTATTCTTTGATTTCTCAAATTTTGTCCACACACTAGAATATATCTCAATTTAATGCACACAACACTATTGTAACACGTTATACAAAATTGAAATAAAAATTATTCCTGAGTAAGCTATGTACTGTTTGCATGTGTGGAGATAGGGTTATGCTACATGCATAGGGAAAATTATTTGTGGAGATACCATGCAAAACAATGACATCATTTGATAAACACATTTATACAATCTCATTGTTCAACGATGTTGAAATGTAAAATATTTTATTTTCCAATCTACTTCTTTCAACAATGGTGGCAATGTTTCCTTTAATTCATCCACTAATAGCAACAAGTCATCTTCTCTCCTATCAACAAATTGACACAATCATAATGTATACGGACTTGAATAATCTGTTAATCGTTACTGTGAGCGAGCACATCACTCATTTAAATTTACCATAGTTATGAAAATCAAATCGGCCGGTTCGGATCGAAAATCATCGAACCGGATAGCAGTCCGGTCCAGGTGCATTGGTTGGTCAAATATTCCAAGGATCCGATTGAACATTCAAACCTTGGTGTCCATCATGATAATTCCCTCCCTTTGAGGCTTTGACCATTTTGGAAACAACTGATCCCTTCTAATATAATGTGGGTGAAATATATATATTAGATTTAGCATAATGGTTTTCTTTTCGTTGCAAAAAAATATATTTTAATTAAAAATAAAGTATAACAATGATTCATTGATTGAACCATCGACCCTCGATCGGACAACTGACTCGATGATTTTTCCCGATCGACTACCGGGCTGGATCTAATAACTATGAAATTTACCCAATAAAGATCATGGTAATAATTTTTATGCATTTTACACACTATTCAAATAAGTTATATCATACAATAAATAATATTTTAACTTATTTTTTAAATAATTTTAATACTATTATGTGAGCCCGTGTTTGATTTCCATTCCTTAAAATTAATTTTTTCTCGAACTCATTTTTAACCATACATATTCCTAATAAAGTCTCTATTTAACCCCCATTTCTTAAATTCAAACTCACATTCAAGTTTCAATCGCACATTCTATGGAATCCAACCTTTCAATCACACACTTTCATCAACTTTATCAAAATATACTAACACGGACAAAATAATTTTACCCGTATATTGTAAATTTTTTACAAATTCTTCAAGAAATATTATTATTATAAAATTTATTCGCAAAAAAATGGTGGTTAAAAACTGATCCTAGTCATTACATTGACATGTCCGAAAACTTTTCGTGCATGGTCACGTTTTCTTTTTGAAGTTTCAATCATCAAACTGAGAATATCCTAAACTCCCATCATAATCAATTATTAGCGAAATTGATTTTTTTGCAAAAAATACATTTTTCCTCGAACACCAGATTTCAATTTCAAATCAACGGTAACAATTATCCAGCTCCTAAAAATGCATGCCATTGCTCCTCCAGTTCTCTACAATTGAAGAGTAGAAATAAAATATTTAAACACTGTCGTCTTCTGCCATGTCGAATAAAGAAACCGTAGTTGGGTTATTAATATAAGTATTAAATATCTTCAATTACTACAAATGCAATGGCGTTCGCGTCGTGCTTTACTCGAATGCTTAAAGATTAGAGAGAGAGGGGCCAATTTGTTGAATTTTTAATTTCTTATTTCGTTTTCAGTTTATCATTTCAAGATGATTTTTCATTTTTTAAATTTCCCTTCCCGAGAATCCAGTTCTTTTAGCTGAATCAAATTTCTCTCGAATCATTACGACGGCGTCGTATTCATTCATGTAAATATGCTGATTGGTGTTTTTTAGGTGATTCCTTTTCTTTTTGATTTTTTGGTCCCTTGATTTTGAACGATGTTATTCTTCTGGTTTGCTTCAAAAGCTATTTTTGTTGAAGGAAGGGTTTATTGATTTGTTTTCACTTTTGATTCAGAAGTGAGAGATTTCATTTTTCTTCTGTAATTTTCTGTTTCTGACAGCCGTGCCTTTCAATTTGAACTGCATTATGGCGATGTTTGTACTTTAAAATTCGAAAGCTTAATTTCTGATTAATTGCGATAAGTACATATATAAGAGTAATTAGGCTTTGTTATTGTTCCCCCCTTTTTTCTTCTAGTATTGAATTTTGGAGGAAGATTTGTTATTTCATCGGCAAAGGTATTCAAAGATTGGAGAAACGATCCAAGCTAAATTATAGGAAAGGAATGTGGCCTGAAGATGCCAAGCATTAGAGCTCCACCCTCCAAGAGAACCACAACTCTCACTGTATGTTCATTATTTTTGGCGAAATTTGTTGTAATTAGTGCCATTTTATTGTTTTGCTTGTCCTCCGCTGCTTGGAGACTTCTTATTGCAATTCATTGGTCGAGTGTAGGTTGCTGTGAAATGTAGGCCATTAACTGAGAGAGAATGTGGCCGTGATATAGTTAGAGTGCACAATGATCAGGTTTGTCGTCCTTTTATAAATGCATTTCTAGATTTAAAGGAGAAAGGGAGCTAGATTTCATAACTAATTGAGGAGAATGGAAGTAATCTACTACTAATGGCAATTGTAGGAGGTGGTTGTTTTGGATCCCGACCTTTCAAAGGACTACCTAGATCGCATACAGAATCGAACAAAGGAACGTAGATACACTTTTGATTATGCCTTTGGCCATAACTCCACCAATTTGGTATGTCTATACTCTCTTAAGTCATATTCCACTTGTGCCTTGTTGGTGTTATTTATTGGCATATTTGTATATTGATGCTTCTGTAATGTGTGGGATATGGATGTGTAATAAATATCTGGTTTTTTGCCGTAATACGATAAATAATGTAACAAATAAGTAAGTAGTGTTTGATCTTCATATAAACTTGGATCAGTGGAATGATTGATCTATTGGTAATTTCTCGCCCCTCTTAAGTAATATGATGCTTCAGAAACCAGTGAATTAGAGGTGATTGGATTTCTTGTGTTTAGTACAGTTTTCTACAGCAATATTATTAAGCACCTTCTGATGAATTATTCCAGTCTATTGATCATGGAGAAGGGAAACATATTGAAAAGAGAATTCCTTTAGCAATCTATCCGTGTTTAAGTAATTTCTCGCCTCTTTAATGAATGAATTTTAGGCCTGTTTGATAAAGATTTTTGAGAATAATTTTGTGAGGATTGATATTTTTGGAGAATATGTGGTTAAAAATTAAGGAAAAGTTATGGGTAAAATTATTTTTTTGGAAGAATGTGTGGTTAAAAATGAGTTTGAGAAAAAATGAGTTTCAAAGAATCTTATATCAAACAGGGGCTTAAACACGTGTATTGTGACTGCGCTATGTGGGGTGTCACCCCCTTTCTGGAGTGTATTTAGATTTGAATGTGGAAGTTCTAGGCATTAGAGTCCTAATTTGCTCAAATTTGAAAAGGCGATTTGATTATCTTTGACAGTTGAGTTGAAATATGCCTGTACAAATTATCTCTATGCCATTTTCTTTCAGGATGTCTACAAGAGAAGTATTCATTCAACAATTTCTGGGGTTGTCCAAGGTCTTAATGCAACTGTATTTGCTTATGGTTCCACTGGGAGGTAATTTTATTTTTTTAAATCCATAAATAACAAACTAAAAGATTGAAGATGTCTTTTCTGGCTGATACTACTTGGATTGGTTTTTCAAAGTTGGGTATATTTTATGCCAAAAAATAGTTCATATTAATTTGATAGCTAATGTGTCTTCTATTTGAACATCCTCAGTGGCAAAACATATACCATGGTTGGAACTCCAAATGACCCTGGGCTTATGATTCTCAGTCTAAATACAATCTTTGAACTTATTGAGAAGGACAATAGCTCTGATAAGTTTGAAGTTACTTGTTCATACCTCGAAGTCTACAATGAGGTAGAGCATTTGCGTTTTTGCTGATGTTTGACACACATGAGACAAATATCAGCTCATATTTGGCTTTACGACATGCAGGTCATCTATGACTTGCTTGAAAAATCATCAGGTCACTTGGAGCTCAGAGAGGATCCTGAGTTTGGAATCATTGTGGCGGGCCTTAGAAGTATCAAGGTGAATTCTTTCGCTGATTGAGTTCAGCCAACTTCTGTCTGTATCATAACCTTAACAAGCTGAACTGTGGCAGATTTATTTGCCCTTGTTTGATTCTAACTTTTCAGAATCACTTTTCCTCCAACTCATTTCCAACCACACATTCTCCCAATTAAATAATTTTGCATGTGATCCTGAAACTTTTTCCCTTCTTTTTAACCACACATTCTCCAATAATATCACTTCTTAAAAAAACAAAATCAAACAAGGGCTTAAACATTTATAATATGCCAGTGACATTTGAGAAGATACTCGTAGCCGTGGGCAAATATACCCAATGCTTGATTTTAACATCTGCTAAAGGAAATATAATCAATAAAAGCCCTAATTCTATGTGGGTATAGATGGAAAGTAGAATATCTTCTGATACAGGTCACTTGGAGCTCAGAGAGGATCCTGAGTTTGGAATCATTGTGGCTGTCCTTAGAAGTATCAAGGTGAATTCTTTCGCTGATTGAGTTCAGCCAACTTCTGTCTGTATCATAACCTTAACAAGCTGAACTGTGGCAGATTTATTTGCCTTTGTTCGATTCTAATTTTTCAAAATCACTTTTCCTCCAACTCATTTCCAACCACACATTCTCCCAATTAAATAATTTTACATGTGATCCCGTAACTTTTTCCCTTCTTTTTAACCACACATCCAATAATATCACTTCTTAAAAAAACAAAATCAGACAAGGGCTTAAACCTTTATAATATGCCAGTGACATTTGAGAAGATACTCGTAGCCGTGGGCAAATATACCCAATGCTTGATTTTAACATCTGCTTCCCTCCCATCCGCTCCTTCAAAAGAGAAGAAATGAAACAACAAACCACATATTTTAGAGTTTTGCTTCATTTGAGCTTAAAAGAAAAGGAAACTCAAAAGAGAAGAACTAAATCTTAAAGTCAACTGGAAGAAAAACATAAAAAATAGAGAAGAGTGAAGTCACGTGCATCTGCCACCAGAATGTTGCAAATTCAATTTGTTACGGGGTATTGCACTTAAGTTGTAGGAGGCTACAACAAGCCCGACACTTCACTTCTCCTTTTCAAAATCCAATTCTTTTCTGTCTAGTTTTTTGGGTGTTAACCTTAAAATGTACTAAGCTATGAAAAAACCAGACCAAAAAGCTAAGTTGGGTAAAGAAAAGGCTTAGAAAAAGATGACTAATGAGTGCACACCTCTGTCTCCCCGTGGTGTATGGCTTGTGCCTCAGCAAGGCATAGGCCTTGACAAATATCACTCAAAGCGCAAGCTTTAAGGCTATTAATAACAGCCTCATATGAGGCTTGCCCCAAAGTGTAAGCATCAAGTGCTTTTTGAAATAATACTCATTTCATAACTTTGTTCTTCAGATTGACTATTTGGCTCTAAAGATTCTTGCAGTGATTTCACGATCTGAATTGGTTTCAATTTTATTTCATCGAATGCTAATATCGTGTTACATAATTTTTGATCAATGATTCCTGCAAAACTCAGTCTGCATTCTCCAGCAAAGTGATTCATTACTGGTTTCTGCTACTATACATGTTGCGAATTGCAAAATTTCGAATACATGGGAACACTTTATGTGGTTGAGAGCCCATCTTCCTGGAAATTAGTACCATTCTGCACTACGTGATCTGGCTTTGTTTTGCTAAATCTTCCTGTATAGTCTACTAAGGTGTTTTTTTTTAATCAACGGGTATATCATCTTTACTCGATGTCAGGGAATTGCCAGTCCTTAACAGTCTTGTGCGCAGGTGAACTCAGCTGATAGGATCCTTGAACTTTTAAATTTGGGGAACAGTAGACGAAAAACTGAAAGCACTGAGGTTAATGGAACTTCCTCGCGGTGGGTAATTCTTCTTCTGTTTATTGGGCATAATAGTTTTGCTTCAATCCTTGATTGCATTAAATCACATTTTCTCAACATGGAGTTACGGAATTCATAGCAGAAGTATAGTTAACAGTATGACTAGAATCATATTTTAGTTTTTAAAATTATTCTCCATTTCATATATTGATTCATGGCCAAAGTTGCTTCTTTGGGGATCAATTCGAATACTTCACCTATTTGGCAATGGATTTAGCAATTTCTTATACACTTAGTTGACACTCGGCTTCTCTTTGAATCTTGCAGTTAGTTTCTTTACAATTTTACTGGAAACTAGCCCATTAAAATATCTAACATAGCTGGGAGAAGTTCAAGAGCTGATCTATGAAACATTACATTGATAACTGCAACAAACAATGAAAAGGGCCCTTTTTCAATGATATTGGCAATTCTGTAATAGAAGATTGATATAGAAGATTGATTTTTCTGCATGATTTGTCACATGTTTTAATGTCTATTTGACAGATCACATGCAGTTTTGGAGATAAGTGTGACAAGAAAACAGCAAAGGAAGTTTTCTAATCAGGTTATTAGGGGAAAACTTGCACTTGTAGATCTTGCTGGCAGGTTGCTCTCTACTCTGTTATTTTTTCCCTATGGTTTTGGTCCTGCTTTATTTAAAGGTGTGCAATTATTATTAAGAAAACCCATAATGCAGTGAAAGAGCTTCTGAAACAAACAGTGCGGGCCAAAAATTGAGAGACGGTGCCAATATCAATCGATCACTTCTTGCTTTGGCAAATTGCATAAACGCTTTGGGGAAACAACAGAAGAAGGGGCTAGCTTATGTTCCTTATCGCAACAGGTCTCTCTCTCTCTCTCTCACACACACACACACACACAAACACACACACAAACACACACAAACACACACACAACTGCAATAGGTAGCTCATTTATTGTTATTGTACTGTGTACTTCTCCAGTGAATGCAGCTAACCTTATTTTTCTCCAGCAAGTTAACACGGATTCTTAAAGATGGTCTGAGTGGTAATTCTCAAACAATAATGATTGCCACCATGTCACCAGCTGATAGTCAGTATCACCATACCGTCAATACTTTGAAGTATGCTGACCGAGCAAAGGAAATTAAGACGCATATCCAGGTGAGAAAAAAATTCTCATTTTGATGACGTACCCGGTTTTGAGCTTATGACGATGAAAACCAAAGTGATTTCGGGTTGTTAAATTGAGAATTCTTTGCCCATAACTTTCCTGATCATGTAACATGTTAATTTGATGATTCATATAAATAGTTATTTTTATCTGTCATGTACTATATCTGCTTATATTCCTATGTGATTATAGCTGATCTTAGGTCATTGAAGTACATTTTTGTTCTTTTGTACTGATATCCTGATAACTCGATTAGCTTAAATTGCTTGGTGCGTATGATGATTATTACCGTACTTTTCAGAAAAATATAGGTACGGTTAATGCTCATGTATCAGACTACCAAAAGATGATAGACAATCTTCAGGTAATTATTGATTTTTATTATCTTTGTCGTTTGGGTTATAGTTCCTTGTCTAATATTAGGACATGCCACATTGGCTTTTGTAGAGTGAGGTTAGCCGGTTGAGGAAGGAATTAGCTGAAAAAGACTCACAACTAAGTGCCAAGCCTACTGAAAAAGCCGCAGATGATGAACTCTCTTGGTTGAATGTATTGAGCCAAGAAACTAGTGAAAATGTCCAGGAGAGGATTAATTTACAGAAGGCTTTGTTTGAGCTTGAAGAAACTAACCTCCGCAACCGCACTGAACTCCAACACCTCGATGACGCTATTGCAAAACAACAGGTTAGATGGTGGGAATTACAGAGTCTTGATATCTAAGCTGCAAATCTTGAATGTTGGCCCCGTAATTCTTCTGTCAATTTTGTTCTTGCTTCTTGTAAGATTCAAAGGCACTACGAATTTTCAAACTCTACTGAATAGCAGTCGCCAGTCAATATTGTCCTTTTGTTCTCCCCTATCACTTCCTCTAGGGATAGTTCTATCTAAATTTTATAAAGTTCATTTTATATTGGATACTAATTTGTGTATTGTCTATTTTAAAGCATGATCAATTGTTATTATTGCAGTCTATTGAAAAAGATGGAGCAGTGTTACTGGCTTTACAAGCACGGCGTCAAGTGATTCTTGATAACATTCGTGACAACGATGAGCTTGGTGTCAGTTATCAAAAGGTTATACTCCCAATTGTTCCTTGTCTTCTATATTTGATCTCCTGTTCACTTAAACATTATTACTATTTCTGCATATACAGGAAATTGAAGCAAACGAGGAGCACAGATGCCAACTACAGAATAGGACTGAGGAGTCCATTAGAAACAATGGAAACAAAACATATTTGCGGATTCTCAGTCAATACAGGCTGCTGGTAAACAAATATTGTGATTGATTAGAGTACATTATACTTTTTACATATTCATTTGACAGAAACCTCAATCTGGGCTATCCCTTCTTCATGCTCGACTCTTGTCAGAAAAAAATATAATTTATAAATTTTCTGTTCAAAGTTGGTACTAGGAAAATACCATTTTCCTCACCTTTTCCTTGTTGATCACACATGATGTTCTTTTCAGTCCAGAAATATGGCTCCCTTTCAACTCTGGACAATTTTCCTCCTTTTTCCCTATGCACAAAGCCTTATTTATACCATAACGTATGCAGGGAATTGCTAACATTGAGCTTCAATTTGAAATGGCAATGAGAGATCAAATTATTTACAACCAAAGAGAAGCACACAGAAATCTGTGGAGTCTGATCACGAGCTTAGGACTTGATGAGAAACAGATATTAGATCTTGGTGCACAACAAGGAATATCTATAGAAGACTCGACAATGAAACAACCAATTAGGCTGTCTGACAGGAGTCAGTCACCAAGTTTGGAGCATGGGAGATATACTCCGCCAGCTTGTTCTTCATACGATGGTCGATCTCGTGTGGTATCACCTTGCATCTTCCCACAAGACCAGAAGTTCATTTCAAGATCTTTTGATTTTGAAAATCAGAAAATTCCTCGTGCATTTTGCCAAGAAGAGCTCCATACTGCATCTTATTACATTTCTCACGGGTATTCCTCGTCAGCCCATCAGCACTGGTACAGCAACCAGCCAGGTTCTGGTTTTGGTTCCCTTGACCAACATTCTCATGGCTTGTGCTATTCATTTCCGCAAATGAGAAGCTATAACTCGCCATACAGTGAGAGTGATAGATGAACTTCATCTTTAGCTGCAAACTTCAGGCGGCAGCAGCAGCAGCAGGTATTTGTATTATCAACTGCTACAAATTTGTCCTACAGATATGGCCAAATTTGGACAAAAAGTTTCTAATTTTTTTAATCACGTATTCTGGATGTCTGTTGATGCAGTGCTAACTTTGAATTTTCCAAACAGGATATGTGGACACACACTAATAAACAGGATGGACATAAGAATTC
Source organism: Fraxinus baroniana (assembly GCA_903798355.1). Taxonomy (NCBI): domain Eukaryota; kingdom Viridiplantae; phylum Streptophyta; class Magnoliopsida; order Lamiales; family Oleaceae; genus Fraxinus; species Fraxinus baroniana. The sequence continues at coordinate 11,835 of CAIGRO010202459.1, forward strand.
TTGTGATGAAATGAGTAGTCCTCACAAAGGAGTGATGGTGCATCATGGAGAGATATCCCAAGGATTTTCTGGATATAGTCAAGTGGGGCAAGGTTCCAGTAGGCTCAATTATCAACAATTTTTTCCAAATGCTCCATCCGCCACCCAGCAAAGTATTTCCCAAACGCTGCCTTCACATCTTACTTCCAAGTTCCAGTCAGATCACTTTTAGAGCTACTGTCTTTCATACTTAGCCGGGCCAATTTTCAAGAGAACAAATCAGTGAATTTTAGATATTTTGTTCCCTCTTCCATTTCTTTTCCCTCCAAATGTACATGTGGGTAGGTGGTGTTAGGAGTAGAGTAGTCAAATAGTTGTTGTGGCCAAAGGTGATGTGTTGATTTTTTGTCCAATTCATTTTCTTCGATTCTTTTGGAGAGTCGGAGAGATTTTGGGATGGCTTCTGGAAGTGTTAATTAGCCCCAATTTTATACAATTGGTATGTCGATAGCAGGATTGTAGTTCCGAGACACAAGTGAAGTTATGTCATTTTAATTTTGGCAGAAGGAAATCACTGACATTGTTCTTGCACATCACTCTCCATTTCCAAACCGCCAGTTGAGCAAGTTGGTACCAATTATACAATTTGAAACGATTGGTATGACATTGGTAAACTAGCAGGTGAATAAATTTAGTTCTTCTGAGGGCAGCACCATGGCAAGAGAAGATGGTGCGAAGAAGGATCAGATTAATGGTGTCTCAGCTGCTTGCCCGACACGAGCCTTACCCCTCAGAGGTCCCGTGGCCTGTTTGGCAGACCATGGTTTTTCCGAGAAAAAGTTAAGGGCCCCCCCTGCCAACGGTCATGTTGGGACAGCTGACTTCACTACATATGATTCAAAGGAAGATAATGAGATTAAATAGACAATAATGACTTTAACGAGTATTACTAGGAGTAAGATGAAATTGACTAATCATTCTTTAAATTGGATTTTAAAGAAGCTTATTAATGCACTTATACACGTGCAAATCAAATTTTAATCTAATCATAAGCTATCTGATAGAATTAAGGGTCGTTTGATTACGAATGTTAAATTTGAGTGGAAAGAAAATGAATTACAGATAATTGAATTACCTGGAATTTGTTTTATTGAGAATTGTAATTAATTGTGTTCGATTGATATAATTTTCCACCTGAAAAATGTTGGAAAGTTTGGTGTTTGTTTGACTTTGTTTTTCATGAAATTTGTCCGTGATAATTTTTTTTACTATTGTGTCTATGATTTTTTGCAATTGCCAAAAAAAAAAAAAACCCCTAAAAAATGAATTCCCACAAAAAAACTAGAGAAAAACAATTCCTCCAAATCCAGGCAGGCACGTGCGGGGGCAGGAAAACATTTTTCTGACAAAATTTATCATATCAAACACTACAAATCTTTATTTTCCAAATTCCATGGAAAATATCACCCATCAAACGGGCTAACACGTTAAGAGTTAATTAACCGTTTAATACTTCTTTTTGCGCCAAAATGTTATCCACATTCTCAAAAGCAACATATCAACTAGTCATTGTCCACTTAGCGCAGCTGCAAAATTCCTCAAAAACCCCATTATCATCTTTCAAACCCACGTACAGTGCATACACCCACGCAATGGCGGAGCCAACAGAATCTTTCAAACCCTACAAGCTCAAACACACGCTCACGGGTCACAAACGTGCCCTTTCCACCGTCAAATTCTCCGATGACGGCCGCCTCCTTGCGTCCTCCTCCGCTGACAAGACCGCTCGTACGTACTCCGTCGCCTCCCCTACTGTTACTCACCACGAATTCAAGGGCCACGATCAAGGCATCTCGGACGTGGCTTTCTCCTCCGATTCCCGCTTGCTCGCCACCGCCTCCGACGACCGCACCATCCGCCTCTGGGACGTCGCCACTGGGTCCTCTATTAAGACTCTCAATGGACACGCTAATTACGTGTTCTGCTTGAATTTTAATCCTCACTCCAACATGCTTGCCTCCGGCTCTTTTGATGAGACTGTACGCATTTGGGATGTGAAGTCTGGAAAGTGCCTTAAGGTCCTCCCCGCACACTCAGACCCTGTGACCGCGGTTAATTTTAATCACGATGGGACAATGATTGTTTCGAGTAGCTATGATGGATTGTGTAGAATTTGGGATGCTTCTACTGGCCATTGTATGAAGACTTTGGTCGATGAGGAACATCCTCCAGTTAGTTTTGTCAAGTTTTCGCCCAATGGGAAATTCATTCTTGTGGGGACTCTGGATAATACCCTGGTGAGTTTCTCTTTCTTGGAGTTGGGAAAGTTTCTGACTAAAAATTGAATATTTAATAATTTTCATTGGTTGCTTACAGAGTTTGTATGAGATTTTAAGTATTAAAGTAATTAAGTATTCTAACCGGGAGTCTATTGGGATGTGAATTGTATCGAGGATTGTATGGAGTGCTTTATTTTAGGTGCTATTTAAAACCGTGATTCCTCAATTGCTAAGTTTTAGTTGTTTTGATGTTCTATCTGCTGAAGTAGTTATCTTTTCAGTTCGAAGCTGCAAGACATACCCATTGGGGTTTACTGGCTTCATTCAAAAGGGCCTGTGGTGGTTTTCTGTAATATATTTTATTGCAACACATATATTTGATCTTATATCTTGGTTTCTATAGTGCAAGTTTAGTCATTTTCACCTCCTGTNAAAAAAAAAAAAAAAACCTAAAGATTGAATAGTGTAGACGCTTTTATGTTCTTTGTTGATGATATAGTTTTGGTAATGATATAGACTTAGATTTTTAGTTGATGAGACTGAAGAAGGGTAATTTGTAACTTAGAACTTTGGAAGAGTACTTTGAAGTTTAACGTTTTTAAGTGGTTGATCAGAACCTCGAAAAAATAAATGCAATGTCACTTTGGTAGTGGTTGGAATAATTGAGTTACCTCAAAGATACCGTGTGTTCCTGAAAGTGATTATTTTAGATATTTAGGTTTGATTATTAACAATGTAGGAGGAATTGAAGAGGATGTAATGCATTGGATGACACTGATTAGGATAATAGCAGAAGGGCTACATGAATTTTCTGTTATGCTTTAGGGTAATAATTGTTGAACTGTCAAAAGGACAAAATGCCCCTACAATGAGTGTAGGACAATCTTAAAATGGATGGGTGGGTGAAAAAAAATAAAAAAATAAAAATTAAATTGAGAATATTGCTCAACAATTGGTGAGGATGATTTAAGGAAAGAATGAGTTAAGTGGTTGAGACATGCTCTTATTCATAACAATGATACAATCTCAATAGAACAAGCTAGAAGGAGGGGTAGACCAAAAGTGTTAAGGATTTTGTGGTTGCTAATTATGTAATTAATTTGGATCTTCCAATGGATTTATAAATGAATTGAATGGAGTGGCACAAAACGATTCATGTGGCAGGCTTAAATTTATTGGGTACAATCTTCGTTGGTAGTTGAATAATAATTCTTCTAGATCGTTAGATGAACCTTTTGTTGTTTTAAACAATTGCTCATTAACTTCAAGAATCATCATCTGTCTTTCTTGCATCGGTCTACTTTCTGTGGAGGGACTTGTTTTATTTATGGTCATTTTTCTTGCCTCACTTTTCTTTTTGTGTTATGACTCCACCTTCGTGTTCTTTAGAAATAAAATACGTGCATATGGCGACTTGTAAGAACATTATAATTATAAACTGATAGTTTAAAACACGCTCATTTCCATATATTGAATAAGAACATTATAATTAAAATTCGAAGTAAAGTTACCAATATACTGAAATCATTTATTATAAATTCGCAAGCTTGCATAAAACTCTTGTTTCATTAAAAATTACACAAACATATTTATATTGTTGTACATAGTTTTTCTTAAAGAAACACTCTAAAATGCATCCAGATCACCTTAAGATTTAGTTCTTTTCATATTGTAAATAATTACTTATGCCTAAAATAGAGAATTTCCGTGAAGGCACAAGTTAACAAGCTCAAGCAATCTTCAAATAGTTTAGGTAATACTTGCATGGAAACAATCAAGACTACTCAATTTCATGTATAAATCTAAAATAAACTAACTGTGCACTATAAAAGTAATATAGCTAATTAACCCTAATTATTAATTTCTGTACCTTATTGTTATTTTTTAAGAAAAGACCCTACTTATATCAAAATAAAAACCTTGCAAATTCCAATTCATTTGAGCTGGTAAAACATATGAAAGGCCACGTGAATACTGTCCAACAGGAAACAAGTTAGATGGTTGTATATCATGCTTATTTATCAATTATATGCCATTGAGAAACAATCTGGAATTATCTTACTAGTTACTATAACCATTATCCATGTAATTCAGCTATTGGTCAAATCAAGAAAATTAATTTATTCCCCTCTGAAACTAATTCTAAATTTACTAGGCCACACCAAATTAGTATACCTACAGTGTCTATTCACTTGAATCATAAATGCACATATTATGTAAATGTAAAGGAATTGATGAAGCTACTCTTGTTCTTGAGTATGTTTTTAATTTCTCTTTGAATAGCTTGTTTTTGGCCTAATTTTTTGTTGCCTATTCGCTTTGTTTTTATCTTCTGGTTTCCTCTCTTTCTCTTGTGTAGACCTAAACAAGTTTATACTCGCAAGAGAGATTTGATTGAAGTCAAACACGTTTGAAGAAGAAGATGTAGACAAAAAATAACTTGGCTTGTTGTGGTTATAAATGACATGATTGCACTCAATCTGTCAGTAGATATAGCAATAGACCAGCCGTAGTGGCAGGACGGGATTCATTTAGTTAATCATATATTTATTAGGGGTAAAAGTTTAGTGTATAGTTGTTCTATGTGTGTGCAATTAAGTTGTCTAGAATGCTAATATAATTGAATTTTCCGAAACGTCATTTCCTAAAAAAAAATGAAGTATTGCAGAAGTACAAGCAATCAATTGTTTCACTGAATACTGAATAACCAAATAGACAGATACTCAAAATTTATAACCATGTGGTCGAACCCTTGTGAAGGGGCCGAACCCTCATGACGAGACTGAACGGATGAAATTCTTAGAATTTGTTGATTTTTAAGTGTATACTCTCTATGGTGGAGTATGGTCTATTTTGAAACTTGTGGCTACAAAAGAAAATGTTCATCGAAATATTTCAAGTGGCATGACCAAGGGGGTTGAAGAGACAGGACTGTGGTGAAGGTCCATTATTCGAATTGGAGGAGACATAGAAGACTTCCTATTTTGAGACCTCACACAATTCAAATTCAAGGTGGAGATTTTTAGGATTTTGACTTGGGGTTAGGATTGTCTAATTAAAATAGGATTGTGTGTGTCTATCCCAGATAGAATAATTTTTTTTTTTTTTTTTTCGTTTCTTATTTGTAATGGGACTATTATGAATCCCACGCCAAATAGAACTCAAAAGCTCTACTTGTGTCCCTATAAATACATTCTTTCCCTTATTGTTTTATTTATTCCCATTTGTGAGATAGTTATGGGCTATCTTGGCGGGATCACCTAGTCCAATTTTGGGGTGTGTTTTTGAGGGTTTGGGTTGTGTGATAGTGGAATACCTCTTTCTTTGACAGCTTATAGGTTTTTTTGAATTGGGAGTTTTCCACATAAATCTTTATGGTGATATTTTCTCCATATATTTTAAATTTTCTAGCTTCCAAATAAATTTCTGAACAAGGATCACGTGGGCAAACAAAGGAATTGGTGTCAATTAACAACAGTGTTTTTGACAATGGAATGGATATGATCTGCTGAAGCTGGTAGGTATTGACTATTGATGATCTCACTTATCGCTTAACCTAGACACTGCAAAATCTCGCTTCAACAAAAACATTTCTCTCCGTGTTTCTTTCAAATTAGAATCTACAATCAGAATCCTTGTCTTTAAAGATATCATTCAGGTAGTCTCTGACACAATTACACCACAGCTGCTAAGAGCCTCTTAACAATCATTTGACAATTTGTAGTTTTGATTGAGGTCTTGTTTTTCTTGTGGATTTATCTGAATTAATTGTCTAGTTTGTTGAATGTGAGTCTTGTGTATGCCTGTTGCTGACGAGACATAGCCACTAGTTATAATATACTTTGCAAATGCTTCCTAGTTATTGTTCTCCGACTAAATCTAGGATTCTGTGTTTGCAGCGGCTCTGGAATTTCAATACAGGAAAATTTCTGAAAACTTTCACGGGCCATGCTAACTCTAAGTATTGCATAGCCTCAACATTCTCTCTAACAAATGGTAAGTACATTGTAAGTGGTTCTGAGGATAATTGTCTATACTTATGGGAGCTTCAGTCCCGTAAAATAGTTCAAAAGCTGGAAGGTCACACAGACACAGTTATATCAGTATCATGTCACCCGACTAAGAATATGATTGCGTCGGGTGCTGTTGGAAATGACAAGACGGTGAAGATTTGGACCCAGGAAGACGACTGACTGGTTTTCAGAGAAATATAATTCTCTGGCATAATTGCATTTGTTCCTGACTGTCTTTTCTATCCAGTGACCACAAAGGTAAGCTTATAGCGCTAACGGAGTCACTAGTGTCTGCAGATCTCAGCAATTTCAGTGTATTTTTTTACTGATTCGGCTGTGAAGAAAATTTTATTTTATATAATCACTTATTTGTGCACGGTTGATTTTACACCCGTTATTTAGGGACTTTGCCTAGTCAATAGTCTCGCATCTGATGGAGAATTTAATATCTCCATATCTGTTTATTTGTAACAGAACTTTTCCCCTCGCAAACCACCACGAGGTAAATCTTAATTCCTTGAATTTCTGATTGTGAAGTTGTGTAGATTCTTTGATTGTATATTTTACGAGGTTTCTTAATCCCGGAAATGCTTTTGAACTTGTACAGTCTCCATTACTCTTAACACCCGATGCATTTTATTGAGTTGTCTTACTGTATGCTTGAACTATAAACACTTAAGCCCTGTTTGATAGTATTTCTTTTCCATGGAACTAGAAATTAGTTTTCCATTTTCCACATTTTTGCTTGTTTGATAGGCAAATTTTTTTGGTAAATGGTTTTCCATCCAACCCCCTTTTTGGTCATTTTTCTTGGTTTTTTCTAGGCGACTTTTTCCTTTTTTTTTTTTGACAATGGAAACAAATTTATCCTCAATTGTAACAAATTCTATTCCGTTAATGGATAATTTTAATGAAAAATAAAGCTAATCAAAAGATCCAAAATTTCAATATTTTCTAAGTGAGAAATTATATCAACCAAACATAATTAATTGACAATTTCCATTAAAACAAATTCTAAACAATTCAATTCCTTGAAATTTATTTTCGTTTCATCCAAATTTCGTTCTTACAATCAAATGAACTCTTAAATTTAGAAAGTCTCATTCCTAGATGTTCATTTTGGAATATAAATGTAGTATCAGCATTAAATTATGCTAAGTTTATATTTCATGGATTACATTATGGTGTATATTTTGTGCAAATTTAAAATGTGTTATGCGGAAAATGTTTTATTTTATTTTTATTTTTTAATTTAGAAAAAATAAAATTGTCCAATCATGTGCCTACACTGACACAACGTAAAAAATGATATAAAATAAAATGTACATATAACATGATTGATCAGCATTTATGTGAACTCAGTCGTGCCATAGCCACATGATCTGTATACTTGTGCATGGACATGCACAAACACGGCAAGTATGAGTCAGATTCTCGTCTCTAAAATTGTAAGGAAGCAACAACTAATGGTGTGAAAACAATAAAACAATCATGCTACTTGTACAACTAGTTTAACAATGTATTAGTTGACATGCATCATGTCCATTGATTTGAAAAACTACTTGTGAAACCAATGACAAGGATCTTTACACATCACTACTTATCAAACTACTCATGCAAATTCATTGTACAAGCAAATTAATTTATTATAAATTGATAGTGGGTTGGTGTAGTTTCATCCACACCAACCTGACATTTTTCATTAATTATTACACATACCATCCACCACCAAGCACTACCACCACCTCCATGCATCATCGTCGCCGCCATCGCCACCACCACCACAACCCATAACGACCATTCATCACATACTATTGTTGATGGCGGTGCAATTTTAGACCTATGCGTTTTGAGCTTTAGCCAGATTTTGTCTTGTTGTGTAAAGTTTTTGACTTGAATTTTGTTGGTGTGGGAGGAGGATTAGGTTTCCACCATTGTTGTGGTGTTTGTAAGGGGTGGTGGTGATGTTGAAGGTCAGGCAGCTAGTGATATTGGTGCTGGTGGAGGTGGAGGTGGTCTTGGTGGTGGTAGGTGTAAAATAGTATAGGTTGTGATGGCGATGGTGGCGGCTAAAATAGAAAGCAATATATTTGTAACACACTCTTACATGTGATGACATTGGAAACAAATTGCGAAAAATGTATGACATAACACAGCATAATGTGTTACAAAATATAATATAAAAAAATTAAAAAGAAAACAATATTTTGTGAATAAAAAATATTTAAAAATTTTATTTAGAATTTTTAGTTTTTTAGTGTATTTGTGCTTTGTTCCTATAAAAATTTCACCCTAATTTTAAAGCCTATAAAATATATTTAAAAGGATGGTTATATGATTTCAATATAACATTATGTCCAAGAAAAATCATGAGTGTGGGAAAAATTCACTAGTTCAAGAGAATCTAGTTCATGGGAAAATCAAAATCTTCTTCGAATCAAATCCAAGTCCAAGTCCTAAAAATCCAAAAAGATCAAGTTCTTCTCTAAATAAAACCAAAGATCAAGTAATTTAAAGATGATTAAGCCTTGAAGTACACAAAGTTTGTTGTAAAAATGGTTTTTTTCCCCCCAAATACTAGAAACTCTTATATTATCTCTACATGGTAGATTTTTTCCTTTTTAAGATTTAGTGGTGGAGAATCGATGACGCGCCTCTTGTGTCACTACTATATAAAAACGGCACTTTATAATTACTGTAGATGCAATAATAACCAATGAGATGATACTGTAGATGCAATAGTAAATTGCATATTCGGTACGGTATGCTAGTTACATATCCGATAAGTTGTATATCCGGTATTTGTCACACGTTCATTTATTTGTACCATGCATAAGACATGAATATAAACAATTCATTTGGCTTCATTAAATTCTTTCATTCTATTATTATTATTATTATTATTATTTTAACTTTGTTAACACCAACCTCCGAGGTCACTTAGTTCGGATTAATGTACCCACTAAGGGGATAATAATGTGAGCTCGGATGTGTGAGGTCGGCTTGTGTCTTGAGCGGCTTACTCGAGAAGTATGTGTATTCTTTTAAGACAAAAGGAATATAATGATTAAGGATCACTTTCGAGATATATGAATCACCAATCATAGAGATACACCTGGAAAGGTTCCACTTCAGCGCCCACATAATCCTTCAATTAAAAATGATATCTTCCTCTTCTAAGTCTTGCATTAATTACTGGGGGCCACTTGCAATTAATGCTCAAAAGGAATCTAACAGAGTCCAGCTCGGCAACCAATATTATTGCACCAACAATTGTACTACACTTCCTCAGCTCGGAATTACAGTGAAAAGACAGGGGATGTAGCATGCATGCATATTTTCCCCTATAAAAAGAGAATCAAAGCCTAGAACAAGGGGGGAGAAAAAAGAGAAAAACGTGGATACAAGCATACACTAAACTCTTTAGCACTTTCTCATGTTTTCAAATATCTCCTATAATTAAAATAGGGAGAATTGTCGCATTACTTTCTTAAACGATTTCTCATTACAATAAGAAATCCACGTTCATTCCTTGAGTTGGCTTGAATTTTTGCCTATACAATTTTCAACGTCAACAAACTTCATTAATTAGAGACACGAGCCGTATGAATTATTATATAAAAAGGACACTTTGTAATTACTGTAGATGCAATAGTAACCAATGAGATGATACTGTAGATGCAATAGTAAACTGCATATCCGGTATGTTAGTTGCATATATGGTATGTTAGTTGCATATTCGGTAAGTTACATATTCGATATGCTAGTTGCACATACGGTATATTGCATATCCGGTTTATATTGTAAATCCGGTATTTGTCACACATTCATTTATTTGTACCATGCATAAGACATGAATATAAATAATTCACTTGATTTCATTAAATCCTTTCATTTTATTATTATTATTATTATTATTATTATTATTATTATTATTATTATTATGATTATTATTATTATTATTATTATTAATTAGAGACATGAGCCGTATAAATTATTAAATCAAAATATCTACAATGAGTTTCGCTCAAATTGGCTAATCACCCTCATGCAGCGTATCCTTTAAATATTAACATTTCATTTTCTTTCATAAAATATATAATTATTATAAAGAGTTCATACGTATTAAATTTAAAAATAAAAATTCATTGAAAAATATAATTAACAAATTCTTAAAATTCTAAATTTCTCGTATCACAATTTGCATGTGCATGGACTCAAAAGTCATTTGACACCACGATTGCTTAAACACTTGATAATCAATTTTGGACATGAAACCATGTCTATAAATTTGAATGATGTGTTCGGTACGTTATCATTGTTTAAATTATTATCGTTTGAGTTATGAGTTTAAATGGAACTTTTAAATACATAAGAATAATATTCATTCCTTTGTATCTAAAACCTGGATCCATTAGTGCATATCCAAACGTATTTTTAATTTTAAGTTCCGGCTTAGTACATCTTAAAAAGTTGTTAAAAGTTTTAAGTCAAAAGTATATTTTATCAACTTTTCAATCATATATTTTATCTATTTTTTTTATTATCAAATTTACTAAAAATCTAATTTTGGCAAAATCAAATTGGGCTAAATATGTGAAGGGATTTTTTCTTACATACATGATTGTTCTTCATGTAAACATTGTTAGGATTCAAAAGCCACAACAACCATGCATCATATGTTTTACAACAATTGCATGTAAATGAGGATATTTATTTTCTGTCTAGTATTTCACATGAGAACTTGTGAATGGTTTCTAATTTTAAAACTTGTTTAAATATTAGGAGGAAATAAGCATGATGTAATCCTTATTTTTGGAATTCAATCGCATAAACATATGCAACTATATGATAACGATTCTTTCTTAATTAAATCTGTTTTAAACTCTTCAAGTTTGGCACGAAATATGCGTACTAACAACCATGCATCATATGTTTTACAACAATTGCATGTAAATGAGGATATTTATTTTCTGTCTAGTATTTCACATGAGAACTTGTGAATGGTTTCTAATTTTAAAACTTGTTTAAATATTAGGAGGAAATGAGCATGATGTAATCCTTATTTTTGGAATTCAATCGCATAAACATATGCAACTATATGATAACGATTCTTTCTTAATTAAATCTGTTTTAAACTCTTCAAGTTTGGCACGAAATATGCGTACTAACAAATCTGGCATATTTTATATTTCATCATTATGTTTTAATTCGCGTTTTATTTCAGACTAATTTGGATTACATGCCATTGTCAAAAAGATATCAAGTTTTCCACATCTCCGAACTAAAGACATTGCATCCATATATTTTTTAATCATATTTCTAGGACATCCAATAAATCCAATAGGCAAAACTATTGATTTGCTAATTTTATAACTTCCGTTCTCATCATTTTGTATACTATCTACAACTCACTGATAAGCTTCAGGTCTTATAGTTTTTTTATTATTGCGAAAAAGTCTAGTCTTACAGTTTCAATTTTAATATACATGTTCACTGGCTATTGTTGTAAAAGTCGCACAAAATTGTCTACACTAGCTTGCAAAAGTAGGTTAGTATTACTATATTCGCTAAGCCTACATTAACTAGCCTGCACAAGTAGGTTAGTATTAATGCAACATTAACAATCCTGCAAAAGTATGTTAGTATTAATGCTAGTGTGGCAGGAAGTTGGTTAATGGGAGTGCCACCAATCGTCACTTAGAGACGATTTAAATAGTAATATTTTATTCATGTAAAAAATATTTTTATTGACAATAGAAATTTGATCAACAAGTTCCTTTCATCTAGTCAGGATTTTCACTTTCTAAACTCATTGATTTTGATGCTCAAACAGAAATAAGATAAGATAAGATTATTTGAGAGGGAAATATTTGAATTTCCATGCATTTCTTCTATTAGACGGGAGTATTTATAGATTTCCTTAAAAGTTTCAAGGACAATTTGGTCATTTTTGGAGAAATAATAGGTGGCGGCCTATTATAGGCTGGCTTGCAACTGATTTTATTCCAGTATCATGTTTTGTCCATTAGATTACGTGTCTTGTGTTTATTGATTTTGAAGTCATGCTTTAAATACTCACCTACTTATGCTTTAGTAATGATGTTTTGTCTAGTCTAGAAGTGGGAATGTCTTTACTTTCAATTATATGAGCTTTTTGTGTTTTTCATCCCTTGCATATTGCTTACATTTTGCAAATTGGAGACGAGCTCGTTCTGTAAATTTCTTGATTCAACAAATAGTTTTTGAAATTCGATTTTATTATTCATATTAAGTCCTTGTGCCAGGGCCCATTATAATGAGAATTTGGGGAAAATGTATTATGAAATAATAATTTTTTGAAAAATGTATGGTAAAAAAAAAAAAAAGTTGTTTTGAGGTTATATATAATATTATTTTATTAGAGAATATGTGGTTGATAAGAAGAGAGGACAATGAATTATAGTTTAAATGGGAGCTAAACATGGGCAAAATCTAGAACTTATTGCATTTTTATTAAATTGTGAGCTAATAGATGTCATTATTTATGCATATATCTCTTTATTTGTTACAACTGATGTGAGTTATATTGAGAGGACATGCTATGATTTTAACAATTTTGTTTGCACTATAGGGCTTATTTGCACGTTTCTAGGTTAATGTCCTTCGAGTATTTATGTGCGCATGTTGATCACGTGTAATCTCGTATGTTCATTTTCAAACTCGGCCAGATGCGTGTTAATATTCAATAGTTGTGATCATAGGGAATAACGTAAATGATCGAGATTAGGATTGATACAATTTACGCTTTCTATTAGAACCAATAAATACATCCCTTTTGCGATTATCCTTTTTTCCTTCTTCTGCATTATCTCTTGCCTTTGTTCCAGGGCTGTCACGTCTATTCAGGGGCGGATCCAAACCATTTGTCTTGTGGGGTCAAAAATGAGAATTCAAAAATATTTAAAACTACATATCATTAACGAACATAAGTCAATATGCTATGGTAGCGTACGCATTTTCATACTCTGAAAACGTCGTATAATTATAT
>CAIGRO010202463.1:0-12479 GCA_903798355.1 Fraxinus baroniana
ATATTAAATCATAGGTCAACATGACACATTGAGAAAAAAATACAACTAGAGATTGAAGAGCGTAATTGAAGGGAGAAAAAAATCAAGAAATTCAAATTTTGAAGTATTGATTGGAAAAAGAAGAAGATCTTAGTACAAGATTAATCTTTTTTTTTCTACATCGTTATTCAAAACTCGGTGATGTATTCAATAACTTCTTGTTTTTCTTCTTCCATTATTATGAGTAGTTATATTTTATATTAGGGCGAACAATGTAATCTACTTAAGACCAATTATTTCTTTTGCTCAAGGTTCTTGTTATCTTATCATATATAGGTTCAATGAGAACTCGAGAGGGGTAAATTGAATACCATAAAAGAATTCGATCGAACACCACATTAGACTATTTACCACTCTGTTTACAAAACTCATCACCTTCTTGAAAAAATCACAATTTACCATTTCCAATCTCATCCTACAACCAGGGGCGGACGTTGGAGTTTAAAGTTAGGGAGCACAATCGAACTTGCAAAGAGGTAGGGAGAAATTTTACAATCGAAAATTTACGTCTAAAAAAATCATACCCCATATAATTTTGCATCCGAAAATTTACGTAGGATATGACTTTTTCGGATGTAAAATTTCGAAATTCTTTTATATCAAATTCCAAATAAAATTTTCTAATAAAATAATGAAAATTACATCGAAAAATTTGTATCGCAAAAATAATAAATGTTAATGAAATAATTGAATTAAAGAAAATACGAGTTAGACGTCTTTTTTTAAGACTCACGTTTAACGCATTTTTAACTATTCTAGATATCTGTTTGAACTATTCGATATGCCAATAATTAATGTAGTTCTCGAAATAAAATTTGAGATGACATAACCAATTTTTAGATTCAATTAGCGTACAATCGTTAGAGAATTTTTAAAGTTAGCATGTTATCGAAAATTTCGAAATACTAATTTTGAACGGCTTACTTTGATAAGTTGTAACGTTTGCTACGATTGATCATTTTGTACGCTATTAACGACAAAGAAAACTAGATCGTGAACACTTCGAAATGGTATTAAGAATGCAATATTTCGATTTCGTTTCACATCCTATAATAACTTCGAAAATCGAAACAAAAACATAGAAAATTTAATGACAAAAAAAAAGGAGCAAAGTTGTGGGGGTCAAGTGACCCCCAGGCCACCCTCTGCTTCCGCCTATGCCTACATCATCTTCAACAATATAGATTCAAGTCAAACAATTATCAATTGCACTACTATGTAGGATCGTAGACTGCTGCTCAAAAGTTTTCAAGATAGGTAATTCCCCGGCCCTGAGGGCAATGTGAGATTCATTGTTCAGCTTGAGAGACTAGTAATCTCCTGTTGTGCTCACAAAGATTTTCAAACAGGTCTCATATGAAGCCAGTTAAGGTTTACATCTTCTTTTACCACAACAATCTCCAACTTATCCAGATAATCCTTGTAGAAATTCCATAAATAGGCTGTTTCTTCGTCACATATCACACGTTCTAACTGCACAAGATCCATTACTGAAGGCGGCAGCTCAGATAAGGCAGTGCAACCCATCATTCGTATTCTTCGCAGCCCACATAAGTCGCCTAGCCGCTCTGGCAAGTGGCCCATTTCCACACAATCCGACAGATCAAGGAACATCAATTCCCGGAGTCCAGAAATTGATTCCGGCAACTCTAGAAGTTGTGTACAAGATTGAAGCCTCAACACTTCTAAATTTGTCAGATTTCCCAGTTCTGCCGGAAGAGTAACCAACTCTTGACAGTACCTCAAGTTGATCTTTTTAAGATGGATAAGCCCACAAACCCATGCTGGTATTTCAACTAAGTCGTCACAATACTCAATATTTATCTCGTTAAGATTTGGCCATGTATTGGAGATTGAAATTGTGCATTCTTCGAATGCCTTCCTAATCTCACACATGATCATGGATATTTTCTGCAATTTTTTTAGCTGCAGTATGGAAGTAGCAATAGAGGGGATGGAAATATTCTCCAACCTAAGTCTCTTTAGATTGTTTAACTGACTAGGCAGTGGAAAGTTTTCTAGGTATGCTCGGGTAAAACCATAATTCGTCACTAACNAGAACTGTCAGGCGGCTCATTCTCTCCATAAATACAGGTAAGGTATAGAACTTGATTTGAAAGTTCAGTATTAAAACCTTAACATCAGGTATTTGCACGTTAGACCAGTTTGAGCAGAATGCATTATCTGCAGAAAAGAGGGTAACGACATTAGATATCTATAACTGGAAAGAGAGAATAAAAAAGATTACTAACCTGTAGTGATAGACAAAATGCGGGCTTTGATGGGTTGCTGCTTTTGATCAGTTAGCCACTCGGGGAAGGCATTTCCATTTATTTCCACAATGAGTCGCTCCCTCCCTTCTATGGAACCTTGTCTACTTTGGTGGATAGCCAACTCCCTCAGAAGATCATGTTGCATTACAAAATGCTCTTCGCAGTAGTCAATGGCATCCTGATCATCTTTTCTGCATAGAAAAAGAGATAAGTTTATCAATGGAAATTTTGATAAAGAAACCTATATTAACAATGGTATCCGATAATTGCCAATACAATGATTTGCATTTGGACATAATCAAAGGCAATGGTATTCATACAACTGTAGTAGCTGTAGCATTCGTAATTCAAAGATACATCCTTTATCTAATTCTCCATAAATATTTGACCTTCAGCAATGTTTTCTAGTGAAAAAGGGAGTGAAGGGGAAAAAGAATATCCAGTCCGACATTATGGGAACTGGGCAGAAACATCATTATATTATCAACAAAAAATATTAAACAGAGAAGCAATACCACTGAAACACTATTTCTCTGCTGGATAATTCATACAGTTTTCATTCATCTCTACCAAGAAGCAAATTCACTTAAACACTAAATCCTCTAGTTTTTCATAGTTCTGTTTTTAGATTTTTCCTTTTTCTACACTTGAAAAGGGCCGGGATGAAGTCAAAGGATGGATCAAATTAACTGCCGAAGAGTTATATAGGTAGCCTTGCAGCCACATTGCCTAAGTTCAGTTCACATGCTTCTTGCATTTCTCATTTTTATAGCATATTAACATGGACAATGTTCCACTTTCCAATTTTCTAATATTGTCTTTATCTCTAGAGATAAACATCTTGCATAACTCTAGATCTCTCATTAGTGCTCAACTGGCGTGACTTCCACTTTTGCATAAATGCATTCATTTTTTGCTTGTCTTAACAACAATCAAATGTGCAGATGAACATCAACTCTCCAGATGTAGCATAATCTTCTAAAGACGAAAAGGAAGGTACAAACCTCACAAGAGTAAGATTAACCAGATTTCTGTTTGAGAGTTCATGGAGATAGGCGAGGGTATACATGCCACCTTCATCTAGGTTGTACAGTTCCACCCACATATCCATAAGAGCTGCAGCAGGGATCCTCTGATCTTCAGGAAATAAACCTAGATCCAAGAAACAATTCTTAAGGACTGCCATTCCATCCAAGGCATCTAAGCTGGTCTTGAGACGACTAAGCAAAGCCATGTTGGTGTCATAAATGGAATGCCCTTGGGACCAATTTTGAACTGTAATAATCCAATTCACCTCAGGCTTCCTATAGAGTGAACTGCCAACAACTCTGAGAGCCAATGGAGATCCTGAGCAACCTCTGACCACCTGCCATACGATTCAACGAGCAACATCAGTTAAGATTTAGTGTAGAGTAAATAAATTTCTAAAAAATCCGTTCAAAATCTTTGTACATCTTAACCTAACCAAATGAGTTTTTACATAAAAAATTGTCATTCTAGGTGTAGTTTAATATTTCGGGTAGAGCAAAACAACTATAATAACGAGATAGAAAATCGAGCCCCACGCAGAAAATGAACTAAGTTCAATATTTATGTTACTGGTATTCTGCTCTAAAGATCCATTTTAGCAGAGATTATGGTTTTACCTCTTCTACAAGATGTTTTTGTATTGTGCAGATCCCATCTTTAAAGGCATAATGATGAAACAGAGTCATTGCATCTTGATGATTCAACATATTCAATTTATAAGTCCATTCAAATTGTGGAAACACAAATCTTGATGTGACCAAAATTTTATATCCATCTATTGGAAGAAGGAACTGATCAATGAGTGACTCAGATCCTGACCACATATCGTCCAGGACTAATAGTATGGGAGAGGGTCCTATTTGCTGCAGGAAAAACTGTTCTAGTTGGTATATTGCATCTTCATCACTTTGAAACTTAGGCACCTGCTGGTTTTTGTTACTCTGAAATACTTTTTGAACCATTAGCTGGAGGTTCGGTGCCCTTGAGACTGTCTGAAAGAAGATGTTATTCCCATATATACCTATGCAAAACATGTGACAATCAAGATACAAGATCGTAAAGGTAAAGTATTATCAAAATTTAAAGGTACAAGATACTGTCAACAATCATGTATATCTTTACAATTGATGCATTATTCAAAGATGAGCAAGAGTTGTTTGATGGAGGTAGCCCAAACAAAGAAACAGTATAACTACTCTAAAGATTGACCTGAACAATTTTGATTACTTCTGCAAACAGGACTAATTCGTTTTGGTTCTTGTTCAAACAGTCTTCTCGTGGTTTGTTATTCTTGTAAAGTGTTGGTTTTTTTGATACCCAATAAATTTTGGATGATGATATTTAAAGGTTAATTTTCATAGGCTTCGGCCGATGATTGAAATATGAAATCAACACTACAATTTGTAGCTCAGCAACATCTTAATTAATGGTTGTTCATGGCCAACATGGCCAATTCACTAGATGGATGGGCCATGTATACAGATTAACCCATTTCTATCTTTGTCCCACTTTATGGCCGCCCTAATTATATAAATATATCCTTACCTTTGTGGTATTAATATGTGTGTGGCACATTTGAGAGAAACCAATAGAGCAGCCGTTTTATCAGTGCAGAAAATGGTGGAAAACTGTTGAAATCAATTTAACCGAACCTGCAAATCCATTTTTTGGGTAATTCAGAGACCCAGTGGATGAACAGACACCATATTTCGACTCCAGACGAAGAGGTGAGGGTGTCTGACCAGCGCGTGCAGCTCTTGGAGGTGTCGGTGCGTCGGCACTTGAAGTCCACGCACATAGATGTTAGTCGCGCATGAGGCATTTTTTGGCGATGGTTCTTGAAGATAGCTTGTTCCTGGCTGTACTACAGACCTGCTGGCGGTGTTAGTTTTCTATTTCGGGCGATAAGATGATTTTGGATAGTTTTGCCTTCGGCCGTTTGGTTGCTGAGCATTGTTGTTGTGTTGCTACAGTTGTTGAAGGCTTTAAGGCGAATAGTGGTGGTCCTAAAGTTGTAAAGTTCGCATTTGTTGGGTTTTCTGATACATAATAAATCTTGGGCTATGATGTAAAATGTTGGAATATAATCTCATAGGCCTCGGACAATGATGAATGGATTACCAACAACCAAGTCCAAAGGTTCGACCCGAAAATAATATGGGCTGTTGTAAGTAGTTTAAGAAATTAATATTACTCACGGCCCAAAAATATTTACATATTGGATGTCTTTGAATCTTGAACCATTTAACCCTATTATTGATCTAATTGGAGCTTAACCTACTTCTATAAATTTGTTGCCTTTACCCTAGCCGCTAATGTGTGATTTGTGTTTGAAAAAGAAAGAAAAACGAGTGTCATTAGAGAAAAAAAATCGGCTGCCTACGTGTTATTGGTCTCCTCTTGTGCTTTCTTTTTATTGTTTTTTCCTTGCTTTTGTGGCCTACAAATCAACATCATAATCCTATACTTTGTGGATGAGATTAAGAAGAATCGGAGGTAAATACTGGTAATAGATTAGAGCCGTTTGAATTGATTATTTGGTAGAGAAATGTAAAGTAAAATTTAGCCCGAAAAACACCATTTTGAAGACCATTGGAATGAACTTTCGAGACAATTGGTATCAGAGCTTCAACGTGTTACGTTTGGCTAAAATATTTGATAAAAAAATGGACCAAAAAACTTGTTGAATCGAAGCAGAAATTGATTGAAAAACTTGGGACAAGTCCGATGATAAGCGGCATTACAGTTATGGTAAGTCTGAACACTTTGTGAGAGATTGTCCGAAAAAAAAATATATAAGCAAAAGGGTAAGATGAGAGGTGAGGCAAATGTGGCTATAGGGTCGAGTGATGACTTTAGTGAGGTTTATTGAGAGTAAACTTAGTTACTATATGTACATTCTTATGTAATCATTTAGGTGTAATGTGTTTTGCATGCATAGTGAGTTGAGATGCACTAGCGGTAAGTATGTTGAGTGTCTTTTGGTAACGTGGAGTATAGATGCCCATGGGAACATTGGTGGTTTATACCGAGAATGTAGAGTGTGACATTTGGATCACCAGTGGAGAGATGATTAAATGTTAGAATCCTTTATCTGAGAAGACCCTGACAGGTGGAGTGTAAGAGAGACAATTCTATCACTTTTGTTAGGTTGGGAGAAGTGATGTTGTGATAGAGGATTATCTCATATACTTAGGATCTATTGTGGTTTACCAGTTAGATAGGGGTTGAGTGATTAGTCTAGTGAGAATTGTGGATATGATGAGAGGAGATATGTATTCTCGATGTGTGAGCAACATGGAATGAGATACGATAAGTGTGGTGAGATCTTTTCGTTGGGTCATTTATACATTTGTTGCATGTGTTTTGACCGTTTGATTGATTAACATAGTGTTAATTTGTTATTTTGTGTGAACACGTTTTTTTTTTTAAAAGATTTATCCTATGTTATATCTTCTAGCATGATTATTTTCTCTTGATTGTTCACCTTGATTATTTGCTTCTACTTGGGTATTTATTTGTGAGCTTAGCCCTGGTGAGTATATAGAGCATCTATGGCATGTGTTTCAGGTTCGAAACATGAGGTAAGGTCTATGACTCTACTTTTATTGGTTGCCTTGATTATGCAAGTATTAACTTTATATTTTGATTGCTTATAGGTCGATTGAGTATCAATGTGGAAATTTGTTGGATTTTTTAAAATTGAGTAAATCCCGGGTTATGATGTAAAACGCTGGAATATAATTTTATAGGCCTCGTCAATGGTGAATGGATTACCAACAACCAAGTCTAAAAACTCGACTTGAAAGCAATATGGAAAATGTTGGAATCCTTTATCTGAGAAGACCCTGACAGGTGGAGTGTAAGAGAGACAATTCTATCACTTTTGTTAGGTTGGGAGAAGTGATGTTGTGATAGAGGATTATCTCATACACTTAGGATCTATTGTGGTTTACCAGTTAGATAGGGGTTGAGTGATTAGTCTAGTGAGAATTGTGGATATGATGAGAGGAGATATGTATTCTCGATGTGTGAGCAACATGGAATGAGAAGTTGTTTAAGAAACTAATAGTACTCACAGCTTATAAATATTTACCTAATGAATGATTTTGAATATTGGCCTATTTAACCCTATAATTGGTCCAACTAAAGCTTGACCAACTCTATACATTGGTTGCCTTTACCCTAATCGTTAGTGTGTGATTTGCGTTTTAAAAAAAGAGAAAAGCGTCCTATTAGAGAAGAAAAATTGGCTGCCTTTGTGTTCCAAACCGGTGGTTAACTTTTTGTAATTGGTCTCCTCTTGTGTCTTTCTTTTATTGTTTTTCTTCTTGTATTTGTGGTCTACAAATCAACACCATAATCATGTTCTTTGTATGTGAGATTGAGAAGCAATCGAGGTAAATATTTGTTGTGGGTTGTAGCCATTTGGATTGGTTATTTGGTAAAAAAAGGTAACGTGAAACGGAGCCTGAAAAACGCCATTTTAAAGATTTTTGGATTGAGCTTTCGCGACAGCATCTCTTGTTAATTTACAGACAAGCAGATTAGTCGGTTCGGTATTGTGTTTTTTTCTTTATTATTATTATTGTAGTTAAAGCTATTGTGTAGGGTACCTATTCACATTAGAGGTAATTGTGTGGGGGTGTGATCATTAACTTTGAGTTTACCGTATGGGGGTAATCATTGCCTATTGCTAGACTTAGGTTATTATTTGCTTATTTGTGCCATGGATTCTTCTTGAATTTTATATGTTAATTTCTATATGAATTTGATATATCTTGCTTTAGTTTTCTTGGTTGATATCGTTGCCATATTTTTGTCAATAGTATTGCATGTGTCATTAGGAACGTTTGTTTGGCTACAATGTGATTTGTGCCTCTACTTTGCATGTGGTCGTTGTTTGATTGTATTATGTATTTGTGTATTTTTTTGGTAAAATGACAACACATTTTAAGTTAGATATTTTAATGGAAAATGCTACTTTTCGATTTGACAGCAAAAAATGAAAAACATTCTTATTCAACAAAAAATTTCTAAAACTATTGATGACTATTTTCCTTCAACTTTAACTTAAGATGAGATAAAGGAAAATGATGAATTGGCTTATACTTCTATAAATTTACACCTTTTTGATGTTTTAAGAAAAGTTGGTAAACACGATTTTACATATAAGCTTTGGAAAAAAATTGAAGGTTTGTTAAAATTCACCCCAAATTTACTTCTCTGCTTAAAGGTTTTTTCAGTTTCAAAATTGTCTCCTCTAAAAATTTGGATGACAATCTAGATATCTTTAAAAAGTTGGTTCAAGAAACTACTAAAAGTGATGATAAAGTACCTGAATAGTATCGATGTATCGTTTTGTTGAACGCTATTCATGATGCTTATAAAGTGAAAAATGCTATTAAGTACAAGAGAGACGCTTTCAAGTTGAGGACTTAACAAGGATATGGAGTTGAGAGCCGAAAAACAAGAAAGAAGTAGTGGTGGGGTTTACATGATGAAACGTAGACCTTAGGCTTAGGGTGGTGGGAATTGGGGTAATCAAGGTAGTGATGACTCAAATGTTGATTCGAGTGGTGAGGGTGGTAAAACAAGTTAGAAGTTGGGTAGGTCTAAGTTGAGAGCAAATGGTAATGTCTAAGTTGAGAGCAAATGGTAATTCATGTTATAGTTGAGGTAAATTTGGACACTTTATAAGAGACTATCTGAAAAAGAAATAAACAAGAAGAAAAAGTGAGGGGTTAGACGAACGTTGCCACTAGGTCTATTTATATCCCAGTGAGTTTTATTGATAATAAACTCTTGTTGCATCCGTGTATCAGATCCTATTTGCACGAATGATTGCTTGATTCTGGTGCATTGTTTATGTTACATGTAATTATATTTGGTGTGTACATTCACATGAATTTAAGAGCGATCATGTTATTGTATGTAACGTACTACATTAGTAATAAATAGGTCAATTGGCAATATTGAGAATAGATGCCTGAGGGTGGCTTTGTGACATGTGCGAGGGTGTGTAGAAATGACATTTAGATCACGAGAGGTGAGGTGAGGTGAGGGATTACATGTTTTGGAATCCTTTATTTGTTAGAATCCTAATCGGGTAGAGTGGGTGAATGAAACTCCTATCACCTATATTAGGTATAGACCCATTATCTACTTAGTTTGAGAGATAGTGAGGTACTGATAGAGGAATATCCCATTGACTCATCATCATTGTTGGTTTATCAGTTAGTCATGAGGAGTGAGCAATCTAGTGAACATTGTTGGCGATGAGAGGATAGATGCGTTCTCTATTTACGAGGTACATGGAATGGGGTGGGTAATTTTGATGAGATCCTTTCTTGGGGTCATTTATGCATTGGTTTCATATGTTGACCAATTATTTAATTAACATGGTGTTAGTTTTTGTTCTTCTGTGTGTTGAATATATTGAAAAGATCTATATGTATTATCCTATGGTGTGTTTTCATCTCATATGTATAATTGTGTGTTATTACGTGCTCTTGATTGATCATTATGTATTTCAAATTGTACTAGGGTTTGACCTTAGCCCCTCGTGAGTACATATAACATGTATGGTATATATTTCGAGTCCGAGACATTGGCAATGTCTATGACTTCCAATATATTTTGGATACCTTGATTGGGCAAATATTAACTTGTTATTTTTGGCTTGTAGGTTTATTAGGTATCAACACGTGAAGATTTGTTGGAATTTTTGTGGATACTCAATAAATTTCGGGACGATGATGCATAACACATAATTTCCATAGGCTTTAGCTGAGGGTTGAAATATGAAATCAACACCACAATCTGTAGCTCGACCAAAAAAAATTAAGCGTGCCATTTAGAGCAACATTTTATGTAATGATTGCTTATGACCCATTCACCGGATGGATGACCCCTTTATATGGATTAATCCATTTTCCTCTTTGCCCCAGTTTGTGGCTGCCCTAGTTATATAAATATATGATTACCTTTGTGGTATTAACGTGTGGGTGGCAAAGGCAAAGTTGAGAGAAACCAATAGAGGCAGCTATTTTTTCTTTGTGTAATTGAGCAAAGCTGTGAGTTTTCTCTCCTTCCTCTTTCTGAGTGTGCAATCACCATCTTCCTCTCTTTGTGAGAGAATCCTTTGTGGTTATTCATATACATGGACAACCAATAATGTGTGATTTGTGGGTTGAACAAGTGTGTTGGTGTTTGATGTTGGTTTGAGAAACTGTGAGAGTACTTTTGATTAAAGAGACTTCACATGAAGTACCAGACATCTTGATGGACCACTCTCTTCTATTAAGCAGATAGGAAAAAATCTTCCTAAGAATTATAATTTGAGTGACTAATGGAAATTAAAGTAGTAGTAATGTTTCGTTAAAGCGGTTACATCAGAACGGCGTCGGTGGTCCTCGGCTTTCGTGTTGTTAACCGTAAGGGAGCAAATCGTCGTAGCGGAAGTCAACCTGAAGCTGCACGTCTGATCCAACAACAAAATCCGGAACTCCTGGAACACCACACCAACCTGAAAACCCTTTTTTTTTGTTAGTTTAAGTGAAATTATTATTCACACTCACAAACTAAGTACAATTTATGAGGGAAGAATACGACCTGAAAACACATTTGAGTTAACACTACGATCATTAATTATTTTATCTAGTTTCTCCTCGAGAACTTTTACTCCCACGGCAACACTTTTGCCATCTCTACTCGACTCAGCCTGCACAGTTATCTGAAAATACCACAACAACGATTTTTCAAATTCTTCCAATTTCTTCGCGTAGGAATACTTCTGGACTGGATTCCACCACTTGATTTTCAAGCACTTGCGAACGAGTATTGCCCCTTGTGTGAACCGATTATTGAGCGTCTCTGCTCCTTCTTGTTGGCAGTCTAACACTTTGTTCAGCTTCTCTATGTCCTCGACAAATGGCTTGATTGAAATTAGAGTTGATTTCAAGTGGTTGAGTTCGGACCTGAAACCGGCTACTGTTAAGGCTACGTCTAAAACAGCTTTCATTAGAAGATCAAAAGCAAACCCTGTAACACTTCCAACCACATCCGCCATTTTTGCGTAGAAGGGAGCCCTAATCGAAATCTGTTATGAGTAGTGAAAGGAAGGAAATGCTGATCAAATAGAAACTGTAATCAAGAAGAATAAATATACTTATAACCTATAGCAGCATGGACATTTTCATGTAATCTTCATTTTGTATCTGGTTTGCCTCAGCTTAGTGATAAGTGTAGTTTATACACTTATTCGTGGCCTTAAATCATAATATTTTATTGTCTTCTGGATTAAATTCTACCTAATCGTTAAATTATATTTTGTAGGTAAAATTTTATGTTTAATAAAGAATTGCAGAAAATAATGCAAACGTGACGAAAAATGACAAAATTCAAAGATGGAACCTCGAAGAAAAATATTATATTAAATGAGTTCGAGTTAAATGAATCTTAATAGACTGACTTTAAAAATTTTAATTGGAGGCCCAAAATTAAACCTACATATATTTAAAATTTTAAACCTCTCTATATATAATTATATATACATTCACGGGCGAGACAAAAAAGAGGAAGTCATGCACAGAAAACCGAAAAGTTGGGCAAAAGACAAAAAGAAAAACAGAAAAAGTCGCAGACAAGAAAAAGAAAAAGAAAAAAAAAAAAAGTTAGAGGAGAAAGTCAAGGCGGGAGAAAAACGTGGAAGCAGAGAGGAAAGAGAAAAAAAAGGAAAAAGGAAAAGAAAAGAAAATTGTAAATACCAGAAATCTTCACGTTTCGTCAATTTTTGTGATATTTTTTCATTTTTTCTTGTTTTTATTTTTTCAGTATGAATAACTAATTTTTATATTAGGAAAAACAATGTAGTCGACTTGTGATCCTTTATTTTTATATATAAGATTTATGTGATTTATTTATTTATGTGCTGATTTTAATATGAATTCAATGCATTAAATTACCTGATTAATAATTTGATGATTATGTGAGTCTCTTATGAATCGAGAGGTGAGTTTGAGATTTAAACCATATAATAAATTCTGGTAAATTAGTATAACGTGTAGAGATATCTATACTAATTATTACAACTATAATTTGAATTCTTAGAATTAGTGTTTCGTTTAACTAAAATTG